>WBMW01002012.1:140480-205001 GCA_013396635.1 Penelope pileata
CTGGCTGCTGCCAGTGACCGAAAGCGCTCCTCACACGGTGGCTCACGTTTGAAGGGTTCTTCTGCCAGCCCTTAGAGAGCATAAAAAAAGCTTAATGCAAAACTGGGCTCCCATTTGTGTGATTTCATCCAGATTCGTTTGCATCCGTAAGCTGAACTGTTTGTTTGTTGTTTTCAGTCCAGGGAGCGCTGGGAGGAGGAGGAGGGAGGGAATCCAGGCGAGCCCTCGCTCCACCCCACTGCTCACCATCCCCTGAGGCCCACAGCCAGTGGGAACCACGCAGGGCCGGGCCAGGAGCCCC
The DNA here is from genome assembly GCA_013396635.1 of Penelope pileata. Classification (NCBI taxonomy): domain Eukaryota; kingdom Metazoa; phylum Chordata; class Aves; order Galliformes; family Cracidae; genus Penelope; species Penelope pileata. The sequence continues at coordinate 140,782 of WBMW01002012.1, forward strand.
GTGACTGCGACACGCACGGTGCGGCCCTGTTATCTCACACCACACACAGCCTCCAGTCCCCACGGCTCAGTGCAGCTCCTCAATAACCGCCTCCCTTCCATCCCCACAGGCTGCAAACCAGCTATTTCTCAATGTCTTATCTAATTGAGCTACGGCAGGGGAAAAGGTCCCTCTGGGTTATCAGCAAAAAATAAGACACCCAGACAGAAAAGGCTTAATTCTGCCATCTCCAGCTCTGCTCTAACCATTTACTTACCAATTTTACCCTAATCTGCCTGCGAGAAGCAATGCTACACCAGGGCTGCACACGGCTTTTAGCTGGATAAATGTCAGCTCCTGGCTTTGCTCCACCCGCACTGTAACTTCCACCATTTGCTGATTAATTCATCTTATTTTGGACAGTGACGACCACAGAGAGCAGAGTTTAAGTTTGGTTCCGTGCAAAGAATGCTTATCATGAAGAGCAGGAGAGCATCTAATGCTGACCTCAATACTCTTGTGCTGATAAAGTGATACAGCTGGCTCTCATCACCCGGCACCTCACCTCTCCGCTGCTTCACAGCCTCTTCTCTGAAAGGCTGATTGTGCTAAGTACGTTGTCCCTTCTGCTATTCTGAGATGCACATACAATTGTACACGTTAAGAAGAGCTCTCAAGATGTTTACTTTCTTGTTTGATATCTCCTTTCAAAGTTCCTTCACAGTTCAGATTTTTAATATTTTTTTAGCATGTATATTACTTAGTTATTAATGAATATGCACCATCACAAGATGATAAAACTTGTACGTGAAAGGAGGAAAAATACAGCACAAAATGTGTTAGGAACTACGAATTACTGGCACATCTGCTGCATTCATACTAAACAAACGCCTACAACAGAAAACACTAAGCAGGGAAAAAGGAGGTGTTCTGCCTTCTGCTTATTGTGCTTGGACGTTTGGCTTTCCACAACAACCAGACGGACTCCGAAGTTTACAGCTGTTGTCTGCCATCCTCTACTGCCCACAGCAACCACTGGAGTCCCAGTGGGCTCCTCATGGCTCTGTGCAATAAAACTGCCTAAATTCTAGCAAAATATACCACACATATGTAAAATGAGAGGACTTGTGGCCAGTGCTGTTCATTAACAAATTCTGAGCAGCATCCATTGCAGTTGGATCAGTAAGTGTAAGCTATACCAAGGAGGAAAAGAAAGAAGAAATCTCTTTGCAAGATCCCAGGGTACTTACAAGCAGGGTTTGCATTAAAGAAAAGCCACTGAATCTTTTGCGCTGCGTTGCAATAAGCAGCATCCATCAGAAGTTCGAAGCTCATGTGCCTACATGGGCCATTTCACTGCCTAGCACTGTGCCACCCGCACTGCGCTGCCTTGCAGCAGTTACTGCACAGTATGTTACATACAAGCAAAAGTTTGCTCTCCTTTCTTTTCTTCCACTCCTCGGGGGGGGAGCAGACTGCCATGCCAAGGGCAGCACCTCACTAGATACAGGTGGGGAAGAAAAGGCTTTCAGGTGTTTCTGACACAAAAGCAGCCAACTCCACCTGTCTGAGAACTGCTAAAGCCCCCAGAGAGGTCAGAGACAGCCCCACGGGCAGGGAGGCTTGGGGTCAGTGGGGTCCCTCACCTGCTCCCCAACCCTGGGCAGGATTAGGAGAGCTGCAAAGACTGAAAAAGGAGAATCTTTCTGTGGGAAATACAACCGAGTTCCTATTTGACCACAGCAGTGTCGGAACAGCTGTGTGAGTGCACAGAGAGTGCGTTTTAAAGCCTTCTAAATTATTCATCTGAGGGTCTGTTGCCATGATTTATACAGTTTTTGAAGTCTCCTTCTTTGTTAATAGCTTCTTCACCTGAAGCATGAGCATTTTGCATGTATGTTTACAATGTGCTGCCAACTGGAAGCAGGAGCTGCAGAGCTGATAGGCAAAGTCCACAAACTGTGACAGAGCTGCAATTCCACAACAGAGTTGGGATCCTGGTGGCAAGCCAGGCTGGATCAGGATCCTTCCAAATGCAAGGCAGGACGAGGGAGGGACTGGAGGCACAGGAAGGAACCGGACAAATTTCAGGGCGATCCCAGATACGTGTACAGACTGAGAGAAGAACTCATTGAGAGCAGCTCTGCTGAGAAGGACTTGGGGGTCCTGGTGGACGAGAAGCTGGATATGAGCCAGTGGTGTGTGCCTGCAGCCTAGAAGGCCAACAGTATCCTGGGCTCCATCAGGAGAGGGGGGGCAGCAGGGAGAGGGAAGGGATTGTCCCCCTCTGCTCTGCCCTCGTGAGGCCCCACCTGCAGTGCTGCGTCCAGGCCTGGGGCCCTCAGCACAAGAAAGATGTGGAGCTGTTGGAGAGGGTCCAGAGGAGGGCCATGAAGATGCTCAGAGGGCTGGAGCACCTCTCCTATGCTGAGGACAGGCTGAGGGAGCTGGGCTTGTTCAGCGTGGAGAAGAGAAGGCTGCAGGGAGACCTCAGTGTAGCCTTCCAGTACTTGACAGGAGCTTGTGAACATGAGAGAGACCGATTCTTTACAGAGGTGCCCAAGGCCAGGCTGGGTGGGCCCTGGGCAGCCTGAGCTGGTGGGAGGCAGCCCTGCCCACGGCAGGGGTTGGGGCTGGGTTCCTCAGGGCCGACACAATTTTTCCCTTTCTTTTTCTTCGTCAGCTGTTTGGGATGACTGTTTATTCTGTACTTCACCAGGCAGCACAAGAATGACCCCATTTCAAGTGATAAATCAACACCAGTGGCTTAGAAGTTACATATTTGATCATGCCCAGCCTAGTGCTTGAGCAAAACCGCCAGGTATGTTATGTGAGGTGTGTATTGCCAGCAGAAATCAAGTCTACTGTGGAAGTGGATAGGAGCCTGCATGTGGTTCATTTGATTTTTAGATGTTTTTGGAAGCTATACCTCATACGGCACCTCAGGTAACTGTTTTCTTAGCAGTTGCCTTGGTTTGACCATAAAACATGTACTACGAAGTCAGGGAAGAAAGCATCCCAGTGGAGGGTGTTACATCTGACGGAGACGACTGAAAATGTAACTCCCAATTATTTCTCCTTCTTTTCCCACGCTGGTGGTGAATGGTTAGGGGGAGCCAGGTGGGATCACCTCATAAATAGGAGGTTCAGGAAAGAGTATCCTCAACAGTGAAGTAATTGAAATGGTTTGGAGGTTGCCAGTGAGCAGACCAAATCTTCATTCTGCCTTGACTATGAATTATATCACAGGTGGCTCCTTCTCTGTTTTTACCAGGAACCACAACCAGACCAGAACTGGCCTGTTCCAACGTCATTCCAGCTGCTCTGAGCCGGGGGAGAGCCTTGGATGGATGGAGAAACTTTTCATGAAGTCACTGTAACTACAGCTCACAAAGCTGTATCCAAACAGTGCTAAGTGACACTGAAAGGTGAGGGAATCAAGTCCTGGGCCCCAGCCTGCTCCTGGAAAACGCTCTGGTGCAACAAACCGAAAAGCGGACACTCTGCTGGAGCTATCAGCAAGCTGAAGTATTGCTAGTGATAACATTCATGGTTTGTGACATTTCTGAGCACTGTGAAGTACAGCTTGCAACAGAAATACTGGCTGAGGTGAATAACGAACGAATAGGGATGCGTGTGAAAGCACCAGAAGAAACAACAGAGCAAAAGTTAAAACAATGGCATATACTGATAACCAAGCAGCAACGAAAGTGGGAGACGTGCCCTTCACCCACCCTACAAGTGGCCAGCACCCTTCTCAGGCCCAGAGCAAAAACTCTGAGGTTAAAAAAAATAAATTAAAAAATGGCACCATAGTAACTGCAAGAAGGCATAACCAACCTGTCCCAAACCCACCCTGTCACCACCAACCAAGAGGAACCCAAAAGAAAAGGCAAGAACGGGGCAGCTGGGGATCCTTGTCCTCGTGATTTTGGCCAGACCACTTGTTCACATGTACCCTGACACTTGTAAATATTTGGGTATGATAGTGTGGGTGAATAAAGTGGAGAGAATTCGTTTGAATGGGTAAAATCAGCATGCTTAGGGATTCTGGCAGTAAATCTCACCTTCCCCCTCCAGCAGGATCTTGCAGTGAGCTTGTTGTACCAATTTTCTACAAACGGATTTCTGTTTAGCACATTACAGTTACCAACACCAAAAGGTAAACGGTTTGGGAATAGCAAATATCAGAATTTTCTTGGCACAGTCCTTTCGTAATCTAGACAGAGCCAACGGACAGGTGCTAAATGCAGTTTTTACAGCTGCCCTTTGAGTCCCATACTGCAATAATACAATTAACACGGGCTGGATGAAGAACAAGATCCTCAAGTACTCATCTTACATGGGACTAAATCAATGCTTACAACGTACTTTGTAAACGTCATTAATAATTAATCTTGTGTTTAGACCGAAAAAAAGAGCTGCGCCAGTTATTTGCATTGGCTGAGAGACTGTCCCCAAAGCATCAGGTGCACTCTGTACTATGAGAACACCCCAACTCCTCCGGGGGAGACGGGACCTGTACCTACATGACCTCTGCAGGAAGGGACATGTACTCGGGGCTTGCACTAACAACACAGTGTCTGGATATTCACTAAGAATTTGACATTGCAGTACACCTGTAAGGCAGAAGACGCAGTCTTACAGAAGGGACTGCACTGCAAATGAGAAATTGCAGAATAACCCAGCGTGCCCCATGGCTTTGCGCTCCCACCTGCTGCAGTGCAGCCACTTTGTCGCACCATACAACGATGTGGTAACACGCCGCTGTAGCCCACAACTCATCGGAGCCTGGGAACTGGAGGGAGCACACAGCCAACACTCACCTATGGTGGAGAGCAGGGGGCACTGGGGGCTTTGAGACACCAGGCTGGAAGACAGCTAGAGTGTGACTATGCTGTGTCACGCTCCTCAGCTTTTCCAATTATTTTTAACCAGTTTTGGAGCAGCCTCTCCTGCCTGTATCATCCACTGCTGTGACTCCAACCAGGGCTCAGACATCGTGAAAACAGAAGTCACAGCCCTTGCCAGCACTCACTGCCAGAAGAGGAAGTGCTTCACCAGATCTGCCATCGACCACAAAGAAGTGCTCGCCTGCTGCTTTCTACAGAACAGCAAACCGTGCTCGGGTGGTCAGTCCATGCAGCAGGAACACACCTCTGGGCACCGAGCTCTTCCACCATCTCCCACCACCCAGCAGGCAGCTCCCTGCAGCTGGAGCAGCGCAGCTCCGCCGAACTTCGAGGGCAGAGGATTCCCATCAGCAGTGCTGCGTCCCTCCCGAGCCAGAGACCCGGCCCCGCAGCACCCTGGATGCTCGCTGCACCCTTTTCGGAGCTGTTCTGCAGCCAGGTGTTTCTCGCTGCTCCCCAGCAGGAGCGAGGCCAGCCATGGCACACGGACACACGGGCTGGCAGAACCCGCTGCGGAGCTCCGCTGGCCCCGGGGCTCCCAGCAGGATCCCCGACACGGGCTGGGGGAGCCACGGCCCCGCCAGGGAAGGGGCTGAAGCCAAAATGCCGCACGGGAGCGGACGAGCGATGGCTACAGCAGACCCTTGCTGGAGAGAGGCTCTGGCAGAGCCACAGAGCGCTGGAACACCAAAGAGCTCTGCGGGGGGGTTACACCGCGGACCTCGCTCCCGGCCGGGCCCCACTGGCGGCGGGCGGGCTGCGGGCCGGCCCTTACCTGGCCAGCGTGCTCTTCCCGGAGCCCGGCAGGCCCCGCAGCAGCACCAGCGTCCGCCCGAAGCGCCTCCGGGGCGGGCGGCGGGGCAGGGGCTGCAGGCTGAGCCCCCCCAAGGCGCGGAGCAGCTGCTCGTCCATGCNCCGGCCCGGCCCCTCCCGGAGCCGCACGGAACAGCCGCTGTGTGCTGGTCTGGGTGCTGTCCCGCCCGCTCACCTGCAGGACCTGGGGCTGTGGCTCCAGGAGCTGGCAGATAGCGCTGAATACAGCGTTCACATATCGCCAGGAAGCTCAGTCCGCCCTGACACAGCACGCCAAGTGTTGTATTGATGTTTTGATTACTTCGAGAAAATAAATGTCACCAACACAGTGGAAAAAAGTAGCAGGAAACAAGATGTATAAGCTTTGCAAATCAAGGATACCAGCAGGGTAAGTAAGAGTAACATGGCAGCACCCTTCTAAAAGATGAAGCACCATTTGTCCAGACAAAAATACTGTGCTTAAAAGAAAAACCATCTTCAGGACCTCAGGTCAGTATTCAGCTACAGAAAGTACACACATTCAGGATTTTTTTCTAATAAATAGAAGTTGGAAGAAAACAGTAACACTGGGGTGATAATTTCTTGAAACTACGTCAGTTTTCCTGTTGCCGTGGTGCAGCAGGTAAGGCTGACGCTGGGCTTTTAACCAGCAGTACCAGTTCCCTCCCACCCCGTTAGGTTTTCCGTAACATTCAGCTTGTAGAAGAGCAGTGCATGCCCAGCAAGGGAAGGACAGAACCATACATGAAAAAAGGACAGCTGCCAAGTTTTGCCTGTGGTGCAACGTTAATTTAGAAATAGACCTATCTTCAACTGGTGATGTGAGTGTGCAGTATGTAAGGGAAGGCTGGGGGGACAGTGGCCATGTAGACCTCCATGCAGCTTCAGCATGGCCTCCATCAGGCCCAGTGACTTCACTGATCTTTTCATCAATTAAAATAAGAAAGAAACGGGTAAATATTCTGGATCTGGGAAGCATTTCTTAGAAGCACACAGTCTCTTCTCTTTGATCTTTCCCCACCCCTTTCACCACAAGTGAGGTGATACTTATCTTTTTGTCACATAGTCGCACAGCAGAGAATTTTTCAGCCTTTGCCATGAAACTTTCTCATAATTGCCAAAGGTTGCTCATCTAAAATGAATTTTCTTCTTATTTAGTTCCTGTACGCTTTGTCCACAGCTGCCCCTCAGTGACCTTTTCCTCCATCCTGTCACCTTCTGCCATCTCCTTTCACCTCCCTCCATTCTGTTGCCTGTCTCAGCTCCATTACCTGCTCTTTCATCAAGCAGTCCTCCTTTTTCTCACAGACAGACATCCTTTGTGGTCTTGCCCTGCTCCCACCACCCTTTTCTTTCTGGTCCATCACACCACACCTCTTGCTTTCTGCCTTCCATTCATGGTTGCACTCTTTTCCTTCTGCAGGTGGAAGCAGCAGCCGCTTTGGCACCATGATCAAGGCCAGCCCACAGCGCTTCATTTCCAGGCATCTCTGCACCACTTCAGGGATGCATGCACAGACCATGCGGCAAAGTTTCAGGGCCACAGAAATACAGAAGGGCAATTCTGTGCTTCTCCAGACAGTGAGAGAGTTGGCACAGAAACCTGGCTCTGTTCAGAGCCTCCACAGAAAGAACACAGATGAATACAACCACACCTTGGGGAAAAAATATATTGATTATATTTGTCACCTATGTAACTTAGCTCACATACGTAATTATTTCCTGCTTTTCTGATACCGTTATGGGCAAACATACATTATACAGACATTTGCATGAATAAAATTTTATAGCAGCAGATTCTGCTGCTATCTCCTCCAGGAAACCAATGCTCTATTGGTGTTACTGAGATAATTTCCTCAGTAACAGAACTGGTACCAGTAAGGTTACTGTTCTGGTTGAACAATCTTCAATTTTAAAGGAAAAATCCAATATAGGAAAAAAAAAAAAAGGAAATAACTATTTTTAGTTTCAATTTCTCCTTACATAAGGATTTTAAGTTAAAAAAAAAAAAAAAAAGTGGCAAAAGGAATACCTCTAACAACCATCAAGTCCCCAGATATCAGTGTTAGTTACAGGTCTTATCAGTCGACCACAAACCATACACATCTTTCCTCCAGCGTGTTTGAATCAGATCTATAGCAGAATTTTGTTATTATTTCTATAGTGCCAAATTAATCTAGTTGTAGGGAAACAAGGATCGTTTCAGGAGAAAACAACGTAAGTTGTGCACCTATGGATGAAAGAATGGGAAGGAGAGATTGGTGAAGCTGACATACAGATTGGGAGTTGATTATGAGTAACAGGGTGAAAGGTAAGAGCAGGAAACACAACAAAAAATTATCTCAATTTTGATTTTTATTATGTGGACAGAAGTTGACATATTGAGGGAGGAAAAAAAAGATGACCACGGATTCACACCAGAAATCTGCACGGGTTACTTTCTTCCAGGTTACTCCTTACATCTGAAATCTTTGGCTGCAAACTGAAGTCCGTCCATGGTGAAACCAAAGTGAGAAGTATCTGTAATAAAAAAAAGACTGTTGAGGTAGTGCAATAGTGCAGACTTTAATTGTGGCAAATCTGACCTACAGACTAAGAAGAGTTCATCTATCCGATGGTCTACAAAGTCTGTTTCTCTTTCATACTCAGCTGTTGCCACCTTTTTTAATAACCAAAGAAGAATGGAGAGAAAGCAGAGAACAGAAAGCACTGGAGAAAAAAATCAAAAAATACAAGAAGCATGGAAAAAAGAAGAAAACTTAGATGTCAAAACCAGAGACAGCAAGGTCCTAGCAATCTCAAGGCTTAAAAATAGGGAGAATAGTAACACAGTACACTTTTATTTTTTTTACATTTCCTGTTTATTACTATTTTTTCCTCATATATTTTTTTTTATTTCCTCCAATTCCCACTGGCAGTTATGCTCTCCACTGAAGTAAATTTTAGGCCAGATTTTCCTGGAAAGCACTGTAAGACGTAGGCGAGTTTTTCTGGCTTGTCATAATCCTGGGTGCTGTTTCATGCTTCACTTTGTTTAAAAGTAGTGGCTGAATGGCAGAAGATAGAGAATTTTCCCCTTAACCATCACCATAGCAAAGTAACAGCTGGAAGGGGGTGACCTCAGGAAGATATAGCATCTTCTGTAGCAATGCCAGAGAACTGGTTTAGTGTGCTTTGTACTTTTTAGATTATTTTTTCCTTCTAGCCAAAAGGCAGAGGAACCAGCGAAGCGCCAGATTTGCAGCCTTGTTTCTTTCAGCTCTCAGAGCTTTTTGAAACTCCTGATTTATTGCGAACACGCTTAGAAAGGTGTGTTAGAAACCTAAACCTTAGAAACCCAACAACATGCTGTAAATCAGACACGCTTAACTGCTGTTGCGTTAGCGATCGTTTCAAGTTAAAAACACAAAGAATAAAGAGAAGAGGATTTGTGAGTAGGAACTGGAGACAAGATCATCTTTGTTTGTCAGCTCTTGAGAAATGTTTAATCTCAGGAAGTGAGAATTAGAGACAGGTTTTAATATTAGTCAAATTTTTGATTCCTACTTCTTCACAGTGAGAGGAAAGGTGTCACAAATCCATTCTCAGTGTTCAGGTATGAATATATTTTTTTCCTTTTATCCGCATCTGGGAAACTTGCTCACACTTCCCCTTCCTGCTCGGTTCCAAGGACATCCTTGTTTTTGCCACCATCCCACCTGCGACTCCTGTATCTCCTGCATCAAACATAAGCCAGAAGTTTGCACGTGAAGGCTGTCGGAGACATGATTTCACCCTTCCTATCGCTTTACATTCACCACCAGCAGCAGCCGCTCTCCGACCCGGCCTGGCTGCGGCACACCTCACACTCCGTTCTCTGCTGCCGCCTCTCCTGGGCAGTGCCTCTCAGGGAACAACATGGAGCATCTGCTCGAGCGCAGAGGCCTGCTCATCGAACAAGGCCGTGTCGTACGCAGAGCAATGCGTGGATGATCCGCATGCAGAGGGCTCCATGGCTTTCCCTCCACTAAATACACGGCCCTTCTCACACAAGCGGTTTCATGTACTTCTTCAAGTTCTTCACTCATTTCATTTTTCAAAACCTGTCCCACAAAATGTTTGGTTTTCAGCCAAGACCAGCTCCTGCAGAAAGTTCCCTGTGTTGGGCTACCAACACCTGCAGCAATGCAAGAGGGGCTATGCAGCATTAGGGGTAAACATCTCCGAGGTTTCCTACTATCCAGTGCAGTGCTTTCCATTCTGCCTGCCCCAGGCACATGTTGCTGCACCTTCGCCTGCTGACAGGATGGCCCTAACGATCCATCTCAGCCTGATGTCCAGCCTGAACCCTCTGGGGTGTGCTGACAGTGAGCTGTGCTGGCTCACCCTGCTGAACCGCTTCACTCTGGCTGCAGAAGCGCTGCGCCCAGTGAGGGCAGGCAGCAGCGGGAGCACAGCCAGGGAGAGGCTGTGCAAGCAGGGCTGATAACATGTCAGCAGGAGATTGGTCTCACCAAAACAACTGCCCTGCTGGGCTGTCCTGGAGGACGTGTTCCTGCAGGGAGTTACTGCCAGGCGACCGCCAAACACGAGCATGCTGGCTTTTGTTTTGTGTAACCAATGCAGATAAATGCTTAACCTGCCATCAGCTTCTGTCAGCTTGCTCTGCATTTGTATTGGCATCTGGCATCTTCCTGCTCCAAGGAGAGTTTCTAGGCACTAAAATAATACTCTGTTTTCACTGATCTCAGCATTTTTATAATCAGGATCTCTTGCTTAATCTCCACAACAAATAGTGATGTGCTGCCAGTGCTGCACTGAGGAGCTCTCAGAATGACTTGAGATTAACCCTGTGTTATCACAGGGTAACACCACTGCTGCTCACTCTCATTTCAATAAAAACAGCCTCATGGAACATGAATACAGATGCACGAACATCTGGCTAATAATTAAGTTGCACTTGGCCAGTGATGCTTAGTTTACTCTCGAATGCTCAGCAAGTATGGAAAATAGCACAGAGGTGACGCTGCTCACTACAGCTCACCACGACAGTCAAGCTGGCAACAAAGCCCTGCTGCCAGGCATCCTACACCGCTGCTTTCACTTCACCTGGCAGGTTTTAGATTTTGAGGGGGTGAAAAGAAGTCATCTGGCTTTAATAGCCAAATGCTGCCCACTCTTTTCCCTGTTCAGGACTGAAAACAAAATAAGACCAATAGAAGTGCAAACAAAAAAAACCCACATCCACAAAAAGAAAAAGCACCAAAAAAAAAAAAAATCCACATTCAACCCTATCCTGAAGAAGAAACCCAAGTACATTGGGTGATGCTAAATGCACCTAACAATTATACAGCCAGTGTTCTTCAGATACATGGTCAAATATAATACAAGAACTAAATACAATGTTTTAAATACAGGAATTAAAATACATTTACAGGTGTGAGTGGTTACCTTCTCCTTCACGTGGATTTTTTTTTAATTTAAGATGTTCAGTCATGCTTGATGGAGCACAGCACTGAGGCAGCCGCTGCCAGCACAGGTTGTGATGCTTTCTTCTATTGCCCCAGGAAACAAGTCCATTTCTGGAAGAACTTCAGAAGAGTCTTCATTCCCTTGGCAACTTTTATTTAGATCTTCAAGGGTAATAATATCATCTAAAAAATAAATCATAAACTGCAGCTAAAAACACTTTATGGTACATCATTTGTACTATGTCAGAACAGAGTATTTCTGGAGCAAGCTTTTATTTCATCAGAATGCTCATGATTTTGCCTTCTAAATGACCCACCAAATAAGCTAACTTTTTGATTTTTTGCTTTGTCTGTAACAGATACATATTATTTACATCTGTCAGAGACAATACGTATATACATCCAATTTATATGTATACAAGTCCTACTTTTCTGCTTCCTCTCAGCTCTCCAACTAAGGACAGACCTCCCTTTTCTCTTTTTTCCTCCTCATAAAGAAACTCCTTTCCTATATCAGACAACAAACCCTACCAGCTTCCAGCAAGCAACTATTGTACTGTTATCTCGTTATGCAATTTATACTAAACTAGCACAGAAATCACGGAGCAAAACAAGCAGTAACCTTATTCCACAACCTGCTCACTGCAGGAATGAATGTGTACAGAAGTCCCGAGCATCCCGCGGGCCCTGCGGCCTCCTGCTGCTCAGGAGCCCACCCTACTGTTCTGCTGACTGCTGAGCTGAAGGTGCTCAGATTTTCAGAGAAATGAAGCCTACAAACCTTTTTATGTTAAATTTCCTTCTGATCTGGAATCAGGTAAACTTGAATTAAATATTTGATTAATGCTATATAGGAAACCAAAATGCAAAGAATTTCAGTACATGAATGCCTTTCAGTACATTTGAAGGCATTTTCAGTACATTTGCCTATCAATATCTAAAGGGGAGCTATAAGAAAGAGGGGGACAGATTCTTTAGCAGGGACTGTAGGGATAGGACAAGGGGGAATGGCTTCAAACTGAAAGAGAGGAAATTTAGGTTAGATTTAAGGAAAAAGTTTTTACAGTAAGGGTGGTAAAGCACTGGAACAGGTTCCCCAGAGAGATGGTGGATGCCCCATCCCTGGAGACATTCAAGGTCAGGCTGGATGGGGCTCTGAGCACCCTGATCTGGCTGTGGTGTCCCTGTGCATTGCAGGGGAGTTGAACCAGGTGGCTTTTAAAGGTCCCTTCCCACTGTAAGGTTTCTATGATTCTATGAATGAGGAGAAGTGGTGAGAGAGGCAGCAGCTCTGCCATGCTGTGTACACTATCCATGGAGGCACGTTTATCCATCACATCCCACTGCTTTTGCACAAAGACGAGTGCTATCGCTCGTGTTGAAAATCTTTGGTATGCTTCACTTCCATATTAACTATTTTCTCTACAGATATTTTAAACAGGTTTTGTGCCACAAATACACTTACCAGCCAAGGCATTTCCACTCTGCAATCCATTTGTTTTCTGTTTCTCCTAAAATATAAAACAATAGTCCAGAGAAAAAGAGAGAGTACATGACAAGAGATTTTGTTACTCTGGAGAGAACAGGGTCTGTGTTCTATTTAGAGTTACTGTTTCATTGTATCCCCAGGATCTTCCTCATTTCCACTACCAGACAGTACAGCGCTCCTTACGTAAAACCAAACCTTTACAGAGCAGCGACCGCAGTGGGAAGCAGCACAGAAGTGATGTGTAAGTCACAGCTTCTGGCTGGACAAGGCAAATTAAGCTGCCACGGGTCACGCAGTGGCTGCTCCGCTTCAGCTCTCGGCAGAAGCAGCCGTGAAGCAGCTGCTGTCAGTGGAGGGTGGGACTTGCTCAGATGATGGGACAAAACCGTAAGGACGAAGAAGCTAGATATGGCAGGTGGTATTCAGCAAACACAGGCCAGGTCAGGACAGATGTATCAAGGAAATATATATATTTTTTAATCTCCCACAGCTACATGTTTCTGAAGCTGACCTTCCAAAATCTGGATCCTACTGTGGCATAGAGCTGGTTCTGGAAATACCCAAAAGTATCCATAAAACATCCACCTCCTCGCTGTGGGTATTAAAAACAAGGCCAATTTACTAGCAAAGAGTAACATCCTGCTTCATGAACTGAATAACTCCTCTTTACACCTGGAATATTGGAAAGCCTTCCGAAATCCCCTAGGATTCGTACCTCCACAGAGGTCTTCCACAGTAAATAGATCATCTTTGAAACTTTCCAGTCAAGAGGAACTACATAATCATCTGGCAACAAGGATTCTGCAGAAGAAAATATGTTTGCAGTTGAGTGTTCAGGTTTTTTCATAGCTGAAGTATATCACTCTATTAAAATTTTTGCAGACTTAAATATGTAGACTTCTTCAAATGAGCAGATATCTAAATAAGCCAGCAGCAAAGTCAAAATCTACATTTTACAGAATCTAAGGCCAGTGCACGGGAGGGGAGGGAAAGAGACTTGGTTTTGTTTTCTTTTTTTCAGGCAAAGGCTTTCATTTCCCCCCCACCCTCCCCTGAAACACAATACGAGAACAGAAACCTCAGCCTGAAAATTAAACAAAATGCAACTAACGTAACAAGCCTTAAATTTTAGAATGTTTATTTACAGGAAGCTTTGCAGTATTACTAAACAAATTACTTTCTAAAACGTTTTAACTGCAACAACTCTTCACTCCTTTGGAAGCTGAGAAGAGATTCTTTGGTAGAATAATCTCTCCTGCAGTCTGGGAAAGCAGTCTAAAATATATTCTGTGCTTGTAAGAGAAGCACCCAAGCAAGTAAGTCAACTAAATCTTTCATTTATAAATATCAAGGACATGTACTTACCAAAAATTTTCCCTCCAAAATAATTTAAACAAAAATTGAGTGCAATTGCCAGTCATGTAAAATGCTCCAGTTCAGCTGTGCGCACCAACCAATAGCAGCCTATTGATGTGTAATAGGCCACAAAAAAAGAACAAGAATTTTTGAAGTTGCGAGAAAAAATGTGGTCAAATCAGAACAAGGCCAGTGTTCTGCACTGAGCATTCACAATTTTGAGGGGAAAAAAAACACAGCAATCACAAGCTGGCAGGAGTTCAGAGGTTGGCCATGAGCCAGCAGTGTGCCCTGGTGGCCAAGAAGGCCAACAGGATCCTGGGATGCATTAAAAGGAGCATTGCCAGCAGGTCGAGGCGGGGAATCCTCCCGCTCTGCTCTGCCCTAGTAAGGCCACATCTGGCGTACTGTATCCAGTTCTGGGCTCCCCAGTACAAAAAAGACAGAGACCTCCTGGAAAGAGTCCAGCGGAGGNGGGCTATATGTTTCTTAAAGGTTTCCAAAGGAAACTCATCGAAACACCAGAGAAACTCACTCGCAGAAGAATGACATTTGCTGCACTAAGCAATCATGTGTTTCTGAATGCCTGTTCTTCATTTTCCCCCTGGCAGATCACCTCTTTCAAGCCACAGCCAACTCCAGTCCCTCATAGATGGTGGCATTTAGCATCACAGACATGAGCACTTGCCAAGCGCAGAGGAGAACAATGTCATACATTTCATAGTTGAGGACATCACCAGTTCTTCACGCACCTGCTTTTCTGAGCAGTGCCAAGCCAAGACTGTGCAGCACTGTGGGTTCTTTGGGCACCACACCACGCCCAGCAGCACTGCCAGGGGGCTGCCAGCACTGCTCTGGCAGGTAGCAGTACCATCAACTTTTACAATAGAACAAAGAATCTGCGAGTCTGTTTTGGCATAGAGACAGAGCGTAAGCTCTGCCTTTAAATTTTTACATGAGGGTACATTGCTAGGTTTAAATTCCATTGAAACAAGCAGGTGTACAGGCTCAAAAACTCGTCTGTGTTCTAAAACGTTTGTTTGCCAGATCAAAGTCGCTGTTTTTCCACAGGCTAAATTTGGACCAAAGCAGCTGTGGAACTTTGCACACAGGGGACACGGATGGCTCTTCCATCACGATGCACTGCAGCAATTTCCATGCATGCTGTTGCTGCTGACTGCTGCTCTGTGCAGCCGTGTCAGTGTGCAGCGATTCAGAACTTGGGGTTGCCACACACAGTCTTCCTCGGAGGACTGATGGTGCTTCTAACTAAGTTAAAGTGTCCAAACAAAGTGAAAAACCATGACTGTTGGAGCTCTGGAAGGCAAGCGTACTACTGGGACACCCAATCATGCATGATTAAAGTACTGAAAACGCATCCTGTAAGTTTGATATGAAAGTGGAAATTAAATTAGATTCTAAGAAAGTTTTTCAAACTATGTCTAATCCATATAAGAGTTTATGAGAATTTTGCTAAACAAAGAAAAAGAAATGCTACCATAATTCACCAGATGAAATCATTACCTGCAATGAAAATGAGTATTTAATCACACACACACATATATGTGGACTTTCATAGCAGTAGTAAGAAGAGCATTACCCAGTGGAAGACCTGGAGAACCAAAGAGCTGCACAAGTTGAAAAGCAAATCCGATTGATAAGGGAAGTCCCAGAAAGAGACTTCTCATCTTCGCATCTTGATTCAGTTCAGGTGGAGAGGCCTCTGATGGCTCAGGGTCATCTCTTTCGTAAACACTTTCAACACAGCTTTCCAAAACACTCTGATTTTCTGGATATTCAGAAGCAACTTGGACAGAAGACAAAATATCTGGTTGGCTACTTGTAAATTCTGCAGAGGCTCGCTCGCTCTCACCCTCTTTTTTAGCAGCTACCTGTTCTTGTTGCCTAAGAGTTCGAGCTTGCTCCTCCCTCGCCCTGGAAATCATACAGACACTACAAGAATACTTTGGCACAGGAGAAGGTTGTCCCAAATGGAAATATGAAGCATCTTGTAAAGGGGAATCCGTATCGGGTGTGGGCAAGGAATAGGGTACCTCAGGGCCACTGTAAGGTGCAGAATATTCCCGAAACCTAAGGCTCTGTTCATGCTGCTCTCCACGGTGCTGGTGTAGAAAGCCCTTTTGCTCCACTGCTAAAACATGGTTTGAAGGACCATCACCTTTTAACCGGACATCCTTCCCTCCCTCCATACTACCAGGGATCTGTCTTGGCAGATTGAACTTTGGTGCCAAGTTGACAATCCTTCTGTACCTTTTTCTCCTCGATGCAGCTGGTGCAGCGTCACTTCTTGGAGCATTTCCTTCACCCAGACAGCGCGTGGAGGAGCTCCTGGGCTCCACAAGCGAACCCACGTGCACTGCAGCAGCCAGAGGTGCCAACAGACCACTGCTCTGTCCACGACCAACCTCCCCAGTTACTGTTTCCTGGTGGTTTTCCTTTACCAGTCGCTCCTGGGACTGGTGGCACTTTGGCTCTGTTGAACTGTTGGTACACATCTGTTTAGGTTTCCCCACATTTTTCTGTCTTTTTTCACCTACAAAATTACCCTCAGACCAAGAAGGAGAAATTTGCGCATCAAAACCCTCCTGCAGCTCAGAAGAAAGATTAATTAGAAAAAAAGCATTAGAGCAATCCTCTTCTGGTTTTAATGCACTTCTGTCATCTGCGTTACTGTCAGGCACATTGTAACATACTTGTGAATTGCGACATAGAGAGATTTCTGTTTCTTCACCATTTAACTGTGACAGTTTAGTGTCCATGTCAGGTTCAGGTGTAATTTTGTTTTCTGTGTTGGACAGCAGACCATCACCTTCACAGCTGCATTTTGCTTCTTGGATGCAATTTGTATCATTCTTCATATTTAGGGAACCACTCTCACCAACATTTTCTTTATGCCTTTGCTCTGCTTCCTCACCATCAAGCATGCTTTGGGCGGTGCTTATGGTACAAGGGGGTTTTACATCTGTCTGAAGGCAGCTGCCAGGTCCTGCAGGCAGTTCGCTTTCCAGCGCCCTGTTGGGCACAGCTGAGGTCTCGGGCACACTGACAGCAGAGCTTGCAGCTTCTGTTGGGCCTTCCTCAGCTCTGCTCGGCCATTCTTCACAACCCATTCCCAGGTCCTCAGCACCTTCACCAAACGTACATGGGGACCTTCTGGTTTCTTCCTCTGAATCCTCCTCCTCACTTTCGGATGTTTCCCGGGTGTCTGCAATGAGATGAGCGGCTCCACCTAACTTCTTCTTTGCAATTTCCGTGATCTTCGTCTTTTTGTTTCTTTTCCGCTTTTTCCTCTGCTTTGCTTTTGTCAGCAGATGCCCACGCTCCCTATGTGAAGAATAATGATAAAAATAAGTTAAAACTAAGTTAACATTTAAAATAATGATAAAAAAGTTTTTATATTTTAGTATTCATCTACTTGTGTTCAACTTGAAGGATAGGTATTTTACATTAATGATAGCAAACATAGACTATCTGCTTTTTAAAACTGATGAAACCTCAGATAAGAACTCGATTAAACATAAACATACATCTTACAACTCAGG
The DNA here is from genome assembly GCA_013396635.1 of Penelope pileata. Classification (NCBI taxonomy): domain Eukaryota; kingdom Metazoa; phylum Chordata; class Aves; order Galliformes; family Cracidae; genus Penelope; species Penelope pileata. Next base: position 158,345 of record WBMW01002012.1, read on the forward strand.
ACAATCTTCAACACCTCAAGCATAGATAAATGTAGCTGCAGTCTCCTGAGCTTAGCTTTACTAGAAGTATCAAAAATCACTGCAGGAGCAAACAACACACTCCTGGATGTCTTTCTGAGTTATTTTTTAATGACGGATACTAAATAAGAGCTACTGCTCTTCTGAAATTTCTGAGAAGTCACACCGAGCTGAGGAGTACTGAGGGCAGGACCTAGTAAGAACGTGTCATCCGTTGAGATTAAATAGACACTTAGCTGGAATTAAACCAGAAGCCTGAATAACCCAAAGGCACAGTGACTACAGCAGCTCTCTGAGACCGACTGCTCCAGGTGTTATGAGTGGACACCTGCTTATTTGGAAAAAAATATTTCATGTTTCATTTACAACAAAATAATACACTACAGACAAATTAACTCAGTTGCAGGCAGTTATTTAAAATGAGTTTTGTCTGCATTTCTCACCAAATTCAAGGGATAGCCACCCTAGCAGTGGATAGGGATAGCACTCCTGACATCTTGGTGTTAGTTAACCCTAAAGTGAACATGAGCACAGAAATCAAACTCCTCCCAGTGCAACCCTTCCAAGAGATCAGATCCTCAAAACTACGTTTCTCTGATTGTTGTCTGGATCAGGGATACGCTGCTGTTCTGCAGTTCTTTGCTTTTCATTCCTTGTTCAGGATGTTCAGGCACTTCACACAAACACTACTGCAACCAAAGGGTAGCTAGAAGAATCACAGGGTAAAATTAATTATTTTCTGGGCATTCATATCTAACGTAAGCTGCTTTACGTGTGGTATTCTGAAATTTTCAAGAGAAAAATAAAAACATTTTTTTTTAAAAAAAGGGCTAAGTGTGCACACAAGGAAAGGCAGAGTCACTGGCAGGCAGCCTGGGACCTGTGGGTCACCCACAGAGACCTGTCCTTACCCTCTGTTCATCCTTAAATTTATTCATTGCTATCTCCATGGAAATTCCCCTGCCCTTGAGCTGTACAAAGCCAACCCACCCAACTCCCTGGGTTGGAAGTGGCTCAGCAGCCTTCCAGGCCCCTGTGCAGCCACAACATCACCTCACCAGAACAGGATTCAAAAGCCCCGGTGCCCGGCATCGCTGCAATGAGCACCGTGGATCTCAGGAAAGATCTTGTGGGAAAGCGCACACGTTTAATCGCCCTGAAATGGCATCCAGATGAGGCTTCCTCCTACAAAACTGGATTTCCTTCCCACGGCAGTATTTAAGCCTACCGGGTGCTTTTGTTTTACAGTCTGGTCTGTCTGCAACACAGGGCGCTGAGGTTTAAGCACAGGTATCTGTACTGCGGGTGCACAGCGAGCCAAGACAAATCCCACCCAGAATTCTGCTCACGATGCATTCCCTACTCTGAAACACACTCCCCTTCTCCCCAGGAGAGACATGGGATGCCTGAAAAAAAGTTTTAGGATTGAACAGATTTTGTTTTCTATTGAATCACAATAGAAAAGTAAAAAATCTATGACGGTAATTGGAAATTTATTTTAAAAAGCAAAAAAAAAACAACCAAAAAAGTAACCTAGATTTGTATAAATTGTATACTCATCACAGAATGTGTCTTTAAACCTGATGTTAACTTTCTTCTTTTTGAAAAGGAGCTTTAAAAAGTGTTTTTAGAAGATGAATTTTTCTGAAGCCTTCAAAACCATAGAGCTCCTTACCAATGAAGTACAAAACAACATCCTGTTTATAATTGCTTTGAATGGAGCGGGGAATAAAGCATCAGATGTGAGCAGCACTTCCAAGGAGACTTCAGCATTGTACCAAATGCACCCTGAGCTGCCACTAACTGCTCTGCAGGAATGACCACCAGATCGCCAGTGTCAGCACGGGCACGGAAAGGCTGAAATCCAGCAGCGAAGGAATGGACACCTCCAGCCTTGGCATTACAGAAGCTGTACCTGCTCAGCATCCACCTCCCCTGGATGTGGGTCTGTGCTGCTGCCCATGGACGTGAACTTCCCTCCTACAGATCCAAGCCCATTTCTGCTGCCTAACTCCTTCCCTATCTGACAGCTCTTTCAGGATAATTCTGACAAAAACTTTCTCAGGGCAGGGTGGCACACTAAGAGGTACTGAAGGACCCTGCAGAAATGAGGGGAAAAAAAGGTCTATTTTGTCTCCTCAGTATTTATTCTGATTCAAGAAGCAAAAACTTATTGGAGAGGATTCACTTGGAATGCAAGAACAGCCCAAATATATTGACCAAATAATCTGAAAAGAAAACTGGATAATCCAGAGAAGTCAGCAGCTGTTACGGCACTGAAACTGCTGCATGTCATAATAATGATGAATTTACATCATCAGGCTGATGCTTTAGTGTACCTGGAAATGTCATTTAATAGTGATACTCAACAGTTCGTGTTAAGTACAACCATATCGTTTCTATGCTTTGGAATAATAGAGGTTTTAGAGCAGTTCAGTGAAATCAGTTTTCAAAGGGTTTGGATTTCCCTCAAGAAAGGGCTAAAACAAAAAGAGAAGTGGTGGAATATTCAATGCAGAATAATACATTTTATTATTCTTCGCTTCTTCAGCCAAATAATTCTAACAAAATACTGCCTCTAGGAAACACTGGAATGCACTGTGATGGCATTGCTGAAATTTCCCTGCTTGGGGTACACCCAGAACTATGTTATACTTATTTTGCACGTAATAAAGCAAGTTGTCTACTAATCTTCTTTAATTTTACTGTAGTTCCTCTTCTTTTAGCCCACCTACATGCTTTTTGAAGAGTTTTCCCCCTTGTAAAACCACATGACACACAAACAGAGGAAGTTTGAGAACCAGCATGGAGACAGACTTCTCTTCTTCACAGGGGCATTGGCTAGCGAGCTGTTTTAAAGCACATAAAACACACTTGTGGGAAGAAAAAAAGTTGCAGTTTCAGTTATTTACATTTTGCCATACACTATGCATTTAAGAAAGACACAACTGTTTAGTAATAAAGATCTGAAAAATGTAATAGTATTTTTGCTGAAATAGGCATTCACTTTCTATAACGATACTTTGAAATTTCTCAGCCTACCACATAGGCAATATTAAAAGCTTTTTGCCATAACTCTGTTACATGTGACTTCAAGGTGGTAACCCAATGCTCAAAATAGCACTTCCAGCCTGACTGAGACAGTGCTCAGATGAGTCCTCACTGCAGAAACGAAAGCATTTTCATGACAGCTGAGACAGAACATGCAACAAAAACAACCTAGGGAAGGTAGTGACTTTTTTTTTTTAAACTGGAAAATGGCAAGAAGAGGGGGAAATAAACAGTTATTTTAATGAAAGTTTATTGTATCAAAATTCAGCTCTATCATACATTTATATTGATGTCTGCCTGATACCAAAAATGTCTGTAGTTGTTACTGTAGTGGAGGAATTGATAAATTAAAAAAGCAATTCTGTATGATGTTTAGCAGTGAGTACACGCTCTTTGAGAAATCTGTTATCATTAATTTCCAAAGTCTCTGGAGTGGACTTTCAACAGCAGAGTTATAGCAGAGCTGCTGATACAAAATGGTATTTACCAGGATACACTTTGCCTTCCCTACCTGCTAAGTCCACCTTCTTCCTCATGACCTGACTTGACTTCAGCAACAAACAGAGATGGTAGCTGTAACTTTGGAATAACAGCAACAACGAAAAAAGCCATGCTGCCAGCCTTCCTTGTTGCATATTCTGCCTTTTGTTCTTAAATGAACGCTGAAGATGCAGTTCTTCAAAAGCAATGGAACATTGGCATTAGGTGATTAACCAAAATGGAAAAAACCACACACAAAGTAAATTTGAGCCCGACACCTTAAAAAAAATAACTGCTCAGCAATACAGGGCTTCCTGAAAGGTGAAATTCCATCAGACAGCTGAGCATCCAACTCAGCACTTTATTGCTGCTGAAAAAAACAGATTTAGTCACCCTCTCCTTTGTCCTAGAGGTTGCCCGTGCACTTCCAGCACTCATCTGTTGCTGGCTCTACAGCAATCCTTTGTAGGTGGATTCAGCTGCCTAAGCAAGCATGGAAAAGCAAGCAAAAATTTATTTGGTTGTTGAGCTGACTCAAATCACCAAAACAAGAAGTAATACCAGTGTCTAGCTGAGAGAAAGGAAGTGGTGGGAGGAACGCAACTCCTTTCAGCAGCAGAAGGTTGGGATGGAAATTCACCATGTATGATTCATAAGCAATGTTTACACTTTACAGTGTTTTAAATTAATGCTCCCCACCCCAAACCAGCAAAGATTCTACTAACTGGGCTCAATCTAAAGTAACTCACTACCTATTACTCTTCATCTCCCAACAGTGGCGAAAATTAACCATGCACCCTCATAAAATACACTGTTCTATCACAATGCTCAAAGAGCTGTTCCAGTCTTTACCACTTCTACAGGACTGCTGTTTATACAGTTCCACACAATATACAACCAGTCATCAGGTTCCTGCGCTGCAGTAGTCCAGACATAACAGACATCGATTCAGAGTGCAAAGAGAACAGCATACAACAGGTTTGGTCACAGAACACACTCAGAAGCTGTTCATTTAAAAAAAAATACACATGCAGATTTACTACTTCACTTCAAAGTAAAACAAACAAAGAACAACAACCAACTGAAACCCACCAAAACCTCCACCTGCCTGAGGTGCCAGTCACAGCAATTCATTTTTCATATGATAGTCCATTCACTTCTCAAAGTTTTGGGTGGAATGATCAGATTGATCCTTGTCCTGCCTGCTTGATGAAAGCTCTACCTGTCTTGTGCCTGAAGGAGCCGGTCTCCTCTTCTGGCTCCTTGCTCACGGAATGTGTTGATCAATGTTAAGGAAATCCATCCTGAGTACACTGATTGACATGTATGTAGACACACACTGGGCGCATTTCTGCCCAGTATCAAATAGTCATGTCATGAAGAAGAAAAACAACTCAGAAGCTACCCTCATCCTCACTTGGGTGCCACAAACATCTCCCCTGACACATCCCAGAAAACTAACCAGAACATAAAACCAAAAAGAGAATTGCAGGTACTGATGGATGTTAACAGAGAAGAGGCACCATTTTTTGTTTTACTGGACTTCTCTGCAACATTGAGTATGGCTAAATATCATAAAGCAGATTAAAAAAGAAAAAAAGGACCAAGTGAAATACTACAAGTGGTCTAAACCTTAATGGGATGCATTTACAATACAGAGAAGAAACTGCAGCTTTATCACTGTCCTTATCCACGAAGGCTCAAAGAATCAATTTTCATTTAAGCTCCCTCTGTGAACATTCAGTATGGATGCAGATGCCAACATTATGCACAGGAAATACAGCATGAACCACGTTTTCAAGTTTGATAATATTTCTAACATAACAGTTCAATTACTTGGATGATAGCAGCTCATTCATGAAGACAACCTGTTTGAAATAAATCCAGGCTACACAACAAATACGCTGCTTTGAAAAGCTGTTTGAAGACATGAACTGGAGTCAAACGTGCTTGATGCGATCTGCTGTGCAGCACTCCTCCTTAATTTGCTATTGACATACAGACATTTTTACTTGAGGCTTTAAGGAACACTTTCTAAAATAGGATAGAAAAATCCCACCTTCCCTGCCAATGAGCAATCTCAGCTTTGCGTTATTTTCAGGAGAAACTCTAGCGTTATTACATACCTGGACACAAAGCAATCAGTTCTTACTAAATCCTAACCACTTTCAGTAACAGCGGAGCACACTTCACACACCACATCCTAAAACCAGTAATCCAGGCTGGAAATCATCAGCTGAAGCACACTGAGAAGACTGCAGCTGACCAAATGTTATCCACTGTAAACGCAAAGCCCTGACACCCAATTCACAGTTACTGAGAAAACATGCACAACTATAACAGACTACCTTAAAAATCTCAGCCTTTTCCGTTCCAAATGGAAAACAACGTTGCTGTTACAAATTTATCATTTAGCTTAACATGCATATAAGCCAACCAATTTAAAAATACAAGACAGTACTGAATCTGAGTGGATCCTTCATTCACGTTTGCATGGAAAAGGCAGATTTAATGAGGCTCTTGTGAGATTCTGAAATAAATCATCCCCTACAACACAGTCCACAAGACAGACCTAACAGATCCCAGTTTCTGAAAAACATTCTCATTGTGTACAGACCAATGTAGATTCTACTCTTGAAGTAAATAAATGAAAATCACCATTTATACCAGAAAATAGAGAAATATATATGGTGACGTATCGCCATGGTACTTGAACACAAAGGTAACAACCAGCAAAATCAAACAAAAAGGTATGATACAAGGAAAAAACTAGGTTTGTATGGTGAAGTGTCGGCCTTTCTTTGTCAAGGCGTATTCACACCCAAAACAAATGTAAAATGAAGTTTGACATAAGACAACCAAAATTCAGCTGACGAGAACCAGGGGTGGGAGCCTAAGGAAGCAACAGAGGTGCCATGAGAGCAGAATGGACTGTTCAGAGGCATGCAAAAAGCTATTTTCTGCTAGGAACTGTCAGGGAAGGAAAACAGATTTTAGCTGCATTTAAAAGAGTTTCAATCAACAAAACCGTAGCAAAGATGTAATTAAATATCTGCCATAGCACAGACTGTACTTCTGGGAACAAACCACAAGAAGATGTTGCAAAATTCACGACACTAAGAGATGAACGAGTGCAGAAAAATACAGTGCATGACAGAACAGAAGAAACTCAAAAGGATTACTGGGGGTGGGGAAATTTATATACTGTTTTGAAATCAGTTTGAGCTGAGGCATAAAAGAGAGAAAGAATAATTTTTAGCTCTGCACGCAAGTTCAGGGAAGAAAAAGGAAGGGGGAGATGGTGGCAGAATTATAAAGAAAACTGTACTAACAGAACACACAGGACAGTGAGAAGTCATGCCAAATCAGAGACGTGCAGTTTGGGGAAAAAAGGGGGAACGATGCAACAGGAGAATCGTAAAGAAAACCATATCTGCTAATATCCAGCCTCTAACTTAGATGATGGCAATGCTAAAATTCAAATACATGTAACTACTGACAATGCTGCTACTGAGAAAAGCTGCTCTATTAGGCTTATTCTGTGCATCTGAAATGCTGCATGAAACATAGGGAGCTATGCAACATTCAACTACGTGCATTCTCAGAAAGGTATTGCATTTTATTTTTTTTTAAACAAATCCCAGTATCTTGCTGTACTGACACTCAATTTTCACTTTCTATTTGTGTACTACTCTTTCTCCTTTGTAATATTACCATTATTATTCATTGCAGAGGAGTTGGACCAGACAACCTTTAAAGGTCCCTTCCATCTCAAGTGATTCTATGATTCTATGATCTCACTTCCCTTTTAAACTTCTGTCACAAAAACAACCAGGGATACACAAAAGGCATTACTAATTACCCCTTAAAGATGACTGTGTTTTATAAAACAGCCCCGTATTATTCCTAGAGTGTTGGGGATAAACAGATGCAGAAAATTACGCCCCTCAATTCTGCAACATTGTGAATGTCAACAGAAGTTTGTCTTTGGACTGAAAGTGGGAACTACTTAGGTACACACTCATATATGCCAGCACTTTCTAAATCTTCAAAGTCAATACAACTAGCAAGAGAAGAGTAGTCATAGAAGCAGAGTAGTCACGGACACTGCCTGAGGGCCAAAGAAGGGGATCTGCTAAAGGTGTCAAGACCTAGTGAGGAGCTCTGCCAGTACAGCTGTCAAACAAAGCAGCTGGAATAAATGATACAGCTGGTGCTGCTGCAGCTAAAGCTGGAAGCTCAGTACCCATATGAGAACAAGAACCATGGACCAGCAGCATTACTACAAGCCTGCATCTGACACTATGGAACCAGGCAGCAATGCCTTTAGTGATTTAGAAGCATTCGCTGACCGATATGGACTAAATGGCTCTTTTGATAGTCTGGGCACCGCTGTTACTATATCCATTAAAGTAGAATAATTTATGACAGAAAGGTCCATCATCTGCTCAAAGCAATACAGATCAGCTTAGATCTTGTCACTCAGTGCATTGCCCAGACAAGTTTTGAATGCTCCAAAGACGGAAATGACTCAGCCTCTGGGGAGCCTCTGCCAGTGTCTGACCACTCTCATCAGAATTTTTTTCCCCCCTCAAGATCTAATCAGAATTTCCCATGCTGCAATTTCTACCTATTGCTTCTCATCTAAGAGCCTGGCTCCACTTTCACAGCCTCCCACTTGGGAAGTGAAACCAGCACCAAGCGGTCCTGGCCACAGCATTTTCTTCTTCTGATTGAACATCCCTGTTCCTCCCAGCGCTCCTTGTGCACTGTGCTCCAGGCCCTTAGCATTCTGGTGGCCCTCTGCTCAACTCAGTCCTGCGTCACATCTTACTTGTCACAAGGAGCTCAAAGCTGGATGTCCTCAACGTGAGCACCACAAAATAACCTGTTAAAAGAAACTAATTTAATTTATTTAGAGCTCACTTCCCTGCAGAGCAGTAGGGAGTTAAACTATAGGCCTCTTCTCCTGGGTAGCTAGTGATAGGACGAGAGGGAATGGCCTCAAGTTGTGCCAGGGGAGGTTCACGTTGGATATTAGGAAAAACTTCTGAGAGAGTGGTCAGGTACTGGAACAGGCTTCCCAGGGAGGTGGCATCACTGTCCCTGGAGGTATTCACGGTACGTCCAGATGTGGAAGAGGGACGTGGGTCAGTGGGTAATCTTGGTGGTAGGAGGACGGTTAGACTAGATGATCTTGGAAGTCTTCTCTCACCTTAATGATTCTATGATTCATAGTCAGCTAGCTACTCACAACAGTCTTTCCTCAAGATCTGTGACAAAGAAAAAGGGCAGCATGATGGACATAACCTCAGTATTTGTTATTACAAACAGAAACTCAGTCTAGACTGCTAGAACAAGACAAAAATATAGGATGAAACTCAATACTCCAACTGTGCTTTCTATATACACATATATAGAATGCTATTTATAGTCTCATATATAACGCGGTTTTGCTGCACAGCCATTAGCACAGTCCTGTAACTAGAGGTTTCATAAAGTGAGAACAGTTTTGAGATTTTTCTCAGGTATACGTCACAGTATTCGGAGCATGTATCAAACAGTTTGATCTGCAGTCTGCAGATGAAGCTCAAACATGCATGCCTGTCTTGCTTCAGATCCAATGTCTACACTTTTGTTTTCATGAATCCTGGAAAACAAGGTATTCATCATACAAGGAGAATGAAACTATCAGGAAAAGTGTTCAATGGAGGAGAAGCAATATAACCCAATTCTCTCTACATCAGGTCCATGAGCCATAAGAAAATTCGTGGTAAGAGCAAGATGTGAGAAAGCTGTTCAGTAAGTTCTCACAGAGGTAACAGTTACCTATCATAACTGTAAGTTACCAAAACCTACAGGTAAAGAACACAAATGATGAGAAGTATCATTAATAGAAAGACAGCCAAACAGTATTAGAGCCCCATGACTAACTTCATATGATGCAATAAATCCATTTAGAAGTTATTTAATTAGTCAACTAAAGCAGCACTCTTTCGTCTGTTAGTATTTCAAGAGATTAAATATCTACTAAAGAATTATTATTATTATTATTATTTTTAATAAGTAATTAGATAACATGCAACCATAGTGGCCAAAATTTGAAAAGAATGAACAGGACAATCCACACAATTACAAAGCAACTACTCTGATATCAGTGCGAGGGACTACATGAGAAAAGCTGATGATGAATTTAATTAACAACTCAAAAACACAAAAGTGTTTTGCACCACTAAAAAGGCTGCAAGTACCACTGAGAAACAATTACTTCATGGATACAATTCATCCTGACCTGGCAGAACAAACTGGCGTTGTTACAGCACTAGGAATCAGTAAGGTACACACTACAAGGTCCTTGAAGGATTGCCTACCTCAGAAAGGAAGGAGCAGCTCTCAGCGGGGAAACAGCATTATCAACTAAAAGGAAATGCAAAGACCCATTCCAGATGCAATACTTTTCAGTACTTTCATTATCTTTGATCTATAATGACACTGTCACAGTCCACCTGAAGCCAAAAACACCACTTGCTGCTTTTCCGTTCCTACAAAAACATAAAAAACTGAAATGATCTGACCCTGATAAACAATTATTTACTGCTTTGTCTTCTAGACACTTTAAAGACCAGCAGTTATCCATGTATTTTTTTGTGAGCTGAAAATAAGCTGATTTACAGCTCTCCAATTTTACCCAATTAGCTTACGCAGAGAAAAACAAAACCCTAAGTTTATGTACCAGTAGATACTTGCCTATGAAATAATTACTACGGAGCTTTAACCTAATAAGGAAAATTTCAGCAATACCACACTGCTTTTGCTTCTGTTTTGAAAGGAACATAAAATAATGAAAAAAAAGTAAAACGCCACAGTAGAAACACTGAGACGAAATATTTCCACATATCTGACCTATATGAAATATCTGAATACTCTTAAATTGAACATTTGATTTCAATTTTATGAACTGCATTTCAACACTATGTTGTCTTATGGCTTCTTACCAGGAGTTGTAATAGATGTCTCTCTTCTTTTGTACAGAAACCCCTCAATTCTCAACATACACCCCATGACATACCAGAAGAGAGGGAAAGAATTTCCTCCAAGAAAATTGACTGCTAGGATGAGGCAGGAGTTCAAACTACAGGTTTCACACAGAGGAATGTGAAATTACAAAAATATTTTTTCTCTATCTCATTGAAGATGAATCATACTGGTCAGTTCAAAAAAAGAAAATATCAACAGTCTAAATTACATCAGGAAAGAGAGAAAACAATCATATAAAAATGTTACGGGTTTCATCTCAGTTAGACAAAGCCTCATCTTTAGTTATCTATTAACAGAGAAACAAAAGAAATCTACCACCTCTGTAGAATGCTTCAGGAGATGGAACACAAAAGACAAAATCCTGGCTTTCTTCTTTAAAGAAAAAAAAAAAAAAGCTTAAAAAAGTATCCAGCACGGCAACCTGTATCAGAATGAACCTAAAGAGGACATGACCAACAGAAGAGAAGACAGAATTCCTAACAGGACACCATTTAGCATCACATTATTTATTTGCTTTAAATGCTGTTACTTTAGCTCTAGTGGTTTTTGTTATTATTTTTGTAAATGAAAAAGTCAATAACATCAAGTCATCTGTCAAAACTTTTAATACTTCCAGAAATAAACCGATCAATCAAGAAATGCCAGTTTAGATTAAGCAGTAAAACTAAGAGCTTTTTTTCCCCGTTTATAACAACACAATCCTACATAGCTAACTGCTATCAGATTACGTACGTTCTGCATAACCGATTTAAATGTCATGATCAAAAAGTAGATGTTAAAACTACACTTAAGTATCTTAACTCACCTGTTTAAATTTACTTACCAAGCATTTCACTAGTTTGAAATATGCAGCATACTTAGAATTGGCATTTGCATCACTAATGTTCTACCTACTATCCAGTCACTATTATTTCATCAAGGACTATGAACTAGCAATACACTAGAAATCAAAAGCAAAAGAAAACCTTAAATCTAGGTGCATCATTATTATGTGTGACAAATCAATAGGTGTACTGCATAAACACTATGCCAGATAGTAAAAATATTTAGATCCCAAGTTTAACTGAACTGAGTTCTAATTGAAGAGTTCTTACATTTCTTGTATTTCTTGGCAAAATAAGTAATTTTCCTCACTTGTTGCGAGTGTTGACTTTCTCCTGCTCACTCACATGTATATTTCATGTCCTCTTTTTTCCACTATTTATATTGTACTGTAATATGCTGTCAATTACAAGGAAGCAACTTCTGCCTTAGATACACAGATATTCTAGTTAGAAGACTAAACCATGAATGTGACATCCTCACAAAACACAAAAATACCATAAAACAACTGTTTTCACCTATGATGACATTGTACTTACCTTGGAATACAGCACTATAGATTAAGCAGTTTCCAGTAACAGTTAGATTCTGTTGCAAAGCATCCTGTTCTTGTTATGTGCCCTTTGCAAATAGCAAGCCCATATTGATCAACACGCTTTGTGTATCAGCAGTACTCACCATCCACCAACAATTTATTAAAACCATTAAAAACACAGAAATGCTGCATCCCTTTAAAATAGTAGTAGTTAATATATACTTAAATCCAAAATTTCAGTGAAAGAGAACTTAAGTATCAATTAAATATTGCTAAAAAAAAATCCCAATTTCCTTTTAAAACTAAAGATGAGGGCACCAAAAGATATCATGTCAAATTTCAATAAAAACCACTATTTCGTAATATCTTAGCACACTGTGTGGATATTACATGTAGCCTTGATCAACTTTATCCCTTTATTATGGCTTAAAGTACTACAGATCATGTGAGAAAATTAACTGAGTCTCTCTAAAAATCTATCTCCCTCTTGATTGAAATGTATGTCTACATTGAAATATAAACATTTTAAGATAATTGAAGTGTTACTGACCACTGACAATGATTTCCTTGATTCTCTTGAGACGTGGAAAAAGATGAGCATGGAATTAGAATATAGTAACAGAATTGGTATGAATAATATACAACGAGGAAAGATAACTGATATAAATGGAGTTTTTTTTTTTTAAATGTATACACAGTAGTTCAATATATTAAGAATCCATGAACTATTTGAAGTATTTTACATTACTTTTCAAATTATTAAAACAGAATGTGAAACTGTACACTTCAACTTCTACAGTACATAAAATCTTAGAAAAATGTTATTCTTGATATATGTTAAATTGTACAAATACAGATTTGCACAGTAGTTGTGCAAAACCACAAAAAGACACTTGATTATATACCTAGATTTTCACTTTTTGTTACTCAGACTTTAAAGATAAAGCAACTTCTAGGGCTCACACTAGCTATTGTCCGTAAGTTAAAAAAAAACAAAAAAAAAAAAAAAACATGCTGGCTTCAGAATTTTCAAAATTCTGATGACTATTACACCAAAATAATAAAAAACTACAAAAAATTGTTTTTGCTAGGTTCTCATGTTCTTGGCAAACCTTCCTGTTCAACATTTACTCATTCAGTGTTTTAGAAAATCAAACGTAGTTAGGCTGAAAGAAACGTTGCTTCAGCCAACAGGTTAGGAACAATGGTCATCTGCATAAAATCATAAAAGCTCAAAAATTAAAAATTATTGCATTAAATTACTAAAACAACATTGAAGACAAATATATTTTATTAATACAGCAAGCAGTTAGAAAGCAAGCAAAGTGAAAGCTTACGAATTCATTAGTGTTTAAGAAAAAAAGCAATAAATTAGTCCATCTCCATGCTGGTTCATTTGCTGTTGTGTGACAAACAGATCACACTGGCTGTGCCAAAGTCAGAATGCAATATGGTTTTACAGAACTATATCCCCTATTTGTATTGAATTGATGCATCCCAACTGCGGATTGGGATTTGACAGCCTAAAGATTTAAGTGCTTCATTTTTATCCTAGATGAAAGTAACTGACTTAGAAAGAACTAATTTTGTTTGCAGTGATAAAATTTAGTTTTTTTAAGCATAAAAAAGTTGATGATGTGCAGACACCATCATTTTCTATATGCTACCACTGAGAATGAATGAATAAAAATCTGAGGTCACAGAGTTTAAGGCTGGTGAATACTGTATTGGGAAAATGTTGATTCAGCTGACATGAGCTTCTGAGACAAAAGAAAGCTGAATATAGATGCCTTTTTTTTTTTTTTTTTGCCAATTGTCATTACATACCAATTAAAACAAAAGCACAAACCAGCACATAACTGGTTTTCTTAAAAATTCTCATAAAAGATAAGGAGACATAAATGAGAATCATTAAAATTGATTACTACATAAATAAGCTCTTCTTAATTCTGTTTTAAAAGATATCTGATAGGGCCTCTTCTTTTAAAAAAACTGCTCAACAGTTAATTATTATATGAAAACATTGTTTTCTTAGGTTTATGAAGAAAGACTATGCTATACCTCATATCAAGTATTTTACTAAAATCAAACTTATTACAACTGTAATAAATATAGTTTTTTAAAACATTTAATGTACAATTTTATTTACATCCAAGTCCATTAAAAGAACAACCTCCAGAAGGAAATGGTCTTGAAACAGGCCTATTTAAACCAGAAAATCCACTACTTGATTGGAGGTGATGATGTATTTTAGAAGGGCAGGTAACAGATTTTTAATAACTGACTGCAACTGTGTTATTGGCTACCAGAAATATTGAAAGAATTCCATGAGTCTGTATTGCCTCCCCACCTATGTCTTCGCTGCAGAGGTGGCCTTTGTGTGTGTTTGTGAGGAGGTGCAACTGAATTCATGACAATAGGTATGGATATTTGATATTCGTATCGTTCCAACATCTGGGCAATCTTCTCACGAGTGACCCCATGTTTATTCCTCCTACAAAAATAAAAATTTACATGAATTGGCTGGTACATTTATGCTTACAATCTTTTAAGAAAAAAAAATTATTTTCACAAGTTTTCTCCTTGCTTTTCGTTTCTAAAGGAGCCAGATGTTATTTTCCTGCATTTCTTAGCAGTAAGCTTTAGTTAACTGGAAAACATACATACAACTAAGTCAAGTGACTGCATAAATTTTAAAATGAAAATGCTGTAACATCTCAGATTTCAATTTTATTACAATGTACTCTCATTCTCATTCAACTTGTGGTTTATTTTTAACAATTCACCATTGAATATATTTAATAACAAAACAATACAGCCATTCTTCTTTACAAAGAAATGTGATATTATTCACCAGGACAACATATCTAAATAACCCTAGAAATACTTTCTTTCCTATTTATTCATCAGACTTTATATTGTATACTGGCTAATGAGGAGAGAGATTAATTATTACTTATGAACCCAGTGTTCAAGTTAGCATAAAAAAAAAAAATGAAACTACATGGTTTCAAGACTTAACAGAATATTTTCTCATCAATAAACGTCTATATAAAATGAAGAAAAAAATTAATTTTAAATTAGAACTCAATGCTCATCATATTTTTATCTGCTAGTTTTTCCTGATACTTGTTGCAAATTTATAAATATAACCTCCAAAAAAACAGTAAGGGAGGGGAAGAGTAGCCAAAAGAGATGCCCTGTTCTTGCACAGTGAACAGCTACTGTTTTCATTGAGAACTCAGCCTATGAAGAATCTGAGACATATGACATTGTAAGGTATTTCTTCAGTCTCTATGGAACAGCATCTTAAAATTCAAATTAGCAGAATTTTAGTCCCCACTAAAAACAAAACCATTAACCTAATACACAAGCTAAGTGCCAGAGAATCACCAGCATTGTAACAGAATTGAATCTAAAAAAAAAAAAAAAGATACAGCACGTGGAATCTTTTGATAGCGCAGACAAGCATTTATTATAACTCAGTATATTCTTATCACTGAGAAACCTTGTCCAAGCTGAACAATTTCCAAGTCATAGCACTTGGGAACATACACCTTCATCTTTGTGCTGTCTGACAAGAGGCAGAAATTCCCTTACCAAATTCCCTCAGATCTACAGGGGAGGAAAAAAAAAGTGGTGACAAATAGGCAATATTATACTGGAAAAGGGATAGTCCACAGAAAAGCATTTCACATGAATGCATCTCAGAGGAACTCAGAATTATGGTGGTTCCTGAAGGTGTATTTCATCAGCTTTCTTTCTGGGAAGAACAGATTTAAGCGGAGCACTTCTCTCACAGATGCTTTTCCCTGAGACATCAGAAGCTATAGTGGCTGCCACAAGAAGCTTATTGCTTAAATGCTATTAATTTTTACATCCTGCTGAAGAATTGCAACAGCAGCACGTTGAACTCATCAGCTATCACATCTTAAGAGTTAAAAGGCAATCCCTAGAAATACAGAGATTCCATAAAGCGTTTTACTTGTATAATAAGGAAATGGGGATGAGGAAGTCTAAATGCTTGTATGCCAACCAGTGCAAGCACAAAGCTATTCAAGATTCTCCATAACCTACTACTGCTAGGGAAAGACAACAGCTCAGGTCCACTGGGAATGAAGTGCACATTCACCTAAAACGAATTGCACTTGTGTGTAGCAACTTCAAGAATGAGCAAGTACTTTTTCTTACAGAAAACAGCAGGATAATATAAACATCAGCAGAACCATATCAAAAAAAATAATTAAAAAATTAAATCTGTTGTATAGTGTCATTTAACACTATGATATCCTCTTTGGGCATGTCTTCACTTATCTTTTTTTGGCAGCTTGGCTATACTGAAAGAATATAAAGCCATCTCACCTTTCGCCAACACAGATGTACCAGCAAAATCTCCTAACAGATAGCTACACTCTGAAAGATAACAGTAACTCTATTGATAACAGCAAAGCTCTGCCACTATTAAATGCTTCCACACTAGAGGAGTCTTGCCATGTAGCACATACCAATATATTGACAAAATCACACTACATAGGTATTACCACTTTAAACAATCAGTCCAAGTTCAACGGAGTCAATGCCAAACTGCAATTTCATGATCATACTGAAGGAAAAATGTGTATAGTAAATATGTCTGCATTTCACTTCCGTGCACAAACACACAAGTAACTTTCCAATTAATAAAATAACATCCGTCCCCAAATACTGATTACACAGGATACCTGTTATTTCCCAAAAGTCTGAATCAAACGTACACTTAATTTTTAATGCTCTGCCTCCTAACTCACCAGCTACTCAGAAGGCATAAAAGCTTTCTAAAAGAGGTAACATTTTAACCCAACACTAAGTAAGCACTTAAAAAACATCCCTCTTCTACCAATGGTTTTGCTACTTGTTTGCTCTGACTTGCAGTTTTTAGAATTTCCTAAAACTTACATCTGGAAGTATAAAACTCTTTATATGAGAGATCTAAATACTATGTAACATGCCTTAAGCACTCCTACAAGATATACACGTGAAGTCAAGATGTTTTCACAAGTTACATGCACAAAACTAAACTAAAAGCAAAATAACACATAAGTGAGTCTAAAGACAATTTGTACCTCACTGACATGCTGGAGGGAAAAAAAAAACAAAAAGACACTGAAAACACATTTGCCATGTTCTTGACATCGAGAATTCACCCAGTAGTAACTTAGTCCCTTCCTTTCAGTAAGGCTTTTCACAGATATCTTAAACACTAAGCTGTGGCAGAAATGACTCAATAAAAAAAGGTATCTAGAAATGCACCAGACTTCTAGAATGTCAGTGTGCTGTAGTACTGGCTAGAAGTTACTAACAATCTAGATAGAATACCGTTACAAAAAGGGGGAAAAAAAAGAAAAAAGAAAATAATAAAAAAAAAAAAGAAAAAAGAAAAAGGAGGATGTAACCAAAATACTTTGGCTAAGTAAAGTAGAAGCAGGTGTGTTTTTCATTCCTAACAGCAAAAACAAAGAGTCTAAAACTTAGTGATTCTGTTTAGGAGGGAATTAGAACGTATGGCTCCAGACAGTTAATAAGATCACTCAAATTAAACCCACAAAATAAAATGTGACCACTTTTCCTAAACTCTCAAAAAATCAAGTTTGCTGACCGTGCAAATCTCTTCAACTATGTAAGGCAATTGGATCTGCTAAAAAAGTTCTAGAAAACTCATAAAACTGGACTGGTAAAAATCACAGTTCAAGGGTTTTTCTTTCATTTCGTGAATGATAAAAAATGTTGGTCCTACGATTAATGACTGGATAATAAAATTCAATGGTAACAACATTTTTTTTTTAAACAACTAACACTATTTTTTTCTTTGTTACTTATTCAGACTATGCGAAAACATGCATTTTCCTAGAAAATTCTAGTCTGTCGCACATCAAACATCCTAGAAATGTCTGATTACTAAAACAGCTTCCTTCCTAACTTGGCACTGCTGTATCATAAACTAGAAAAACTTATTACAGCTCATCCCAGAGAGAGAGGACTTTATCTCTAAGAATAAATTAGTGGTAGCTTAGGAGCAAAAGAAGAAAACTTTAAAAGATTTATAGAGAACACAAAATAAAGTCTCAGAGAAAATAACCAAGAACAGCTTCACAGGCACTCTCACAACCCACAAGTTCAGTGAGTTACACCCAACAGCACCAATCTAAGTCAGATCCTCTGAAGACTGAGAATAGTTTCACAAGATCTTGCAACAGAGTAACCTAAAACATTATTTTAAACCTTTACTGATTAGGACTACTATTCCCTGACACAGACATCTAAAAACGGTAGACACAAGGCACTTCTATTGACGCGCTCTTTGTAAAATGCATGATTTCCTTTTGCCTTCTATTTCTTGTCTGTTTTCTATCAATGAATTTCCTCAGGATAACTTAAATCATTCCTTATGCTTCCTACAATGTTTAATCACTTTTCAATCCACACCCAACAAAGTGTTAATATTTACTTTTTTGGGCCAACAAGACATGATTCTGATATTCATAAAAATTCCATTTGAAGATATATCTCGAAATGCATACTTAAATAAAATACAATTTAAGTATTCATTTAAAAAATAAGATTCTGGATAAAATATAAACTTCCTATATATATATTTACATGGGCAAATCTGTTTGTCTATTTCTCTCTCTATATAGGTACAACAATTTATTTAATATAAACCTTACTTTTCTAATTCTTCAGGATCAAACTTCCACCAAGTATCTGGCTCATGGAACTCCACTCTGTATCCCTTTTCTAGAGCCTGCAGCAAGCGAAGGAAAATGTTTCATATGAATATCATTATATGAAATATGAATAATAATGACTATAACAAGAAATTCATAGACTAGTAAATAAACACATGCAGTTAACTCTACAGTGGCAGTACGCTGAATTTCACTTGCCCCCAAACCTGTCTTAGCTTTCACTCCAGGCTAAGCAGATTAGATTAAGTCAGTCCTAAAACTGTCCTGGACTACTGCCACGTCACTTACTGACTGTATCAACAAGCAGTCTCTCTTCAGAAACTTGAATAAGAAAAACGTTCCTGCACAAAGCAGACCAGCTTATTGCATGTGAAGGTAAGTTTGCAAAAGTTGTAACAGATGGTATAATTTCAAAACAAAACCTACCACTTCCACATATGGTTTCATCTCCCATGCTTGAGTATTAGTGTTGTCTATTATAACTGGCGATTTTCCCTGCTCCAGTGCTTGTTTTGCTGCAATGAAAAAAAACTGCATGTAAATAAGCAATTACATAATTCAAATTAAATGGTGCATGCAAGAAATTTTCTGCATTAATCTAGTCTGATTGAAACACACTGTTCTAAGATTAAAAGCAGTGAAAAGTAGAGATGGAAACAGAAAGTAGTAGGAGCAACAAGAAAAGAAAAATGAAGCAACAAACATAATTAAACCAGGGTAGAGGTGAATTGATAAAAAGGGTTAACGCAACAGAGCTGCTCAAAGTACATGTCTTGCTGAGGATTAATAAAGAGATCCAACATGAACCAACATCAATAAAGAGACTCCCCCCAACATGAAATCATATTCAAGTTTCAGCTTTGCCAGCAGCACGTGGTGCATTCATAACTGGGATCCATGGCTAGGTATTGCAGTCCTTCAACAAAATGTTAAGAAATACATAACCTTCATAAAAAGACATCTGAAATGTTACTGAGAACTGAAAAAAAAAAAATAATTTTATTCATGACATGTCTTCTTGAATGTTTGAACACACTGGTCAAATTTTACCAAGTCCAAAAGAGGTCAGAAGTCTAAGGAACACCAAGCTGCTTCTGAGTTCCACAACATAGCAACTGCTAAAATGACACATCCAATTAGCATCTCCACTGATGGAAAGACAGAGTGCAGCCACGATGCATTAGTTGGGCAGAACACTCAGAAGCATGCTTCAACTTTGGTGGACTAGCAAGAGTACAGTGCCTCAAATCCAGCAGGAGCATCCTAGAGAACACAGTGATGAGCTGGGATTGGTTGAAAGGACTTTGTCCTCTAAAGCACACAGATCTGCTGGCTATCAGAGAGTCACCAGTTTCACAGTACAGAAAACATCTTAACATTAACCTTATGCCTATAACGGTATTTATTCATAAGCCCCAGACTTAGTCTTGATAAATCAGTTAAGCATCTCTCGTATGTCCAAATCTGTTGTAGTTAACCCAGCAGTAGCTGAACACCACGCAGCCTTACGCTCACTCCCCCCCACCTCTCCCAGTGGGACAGGGGAAAGAATTGAAAAAAAAAAAAAAAGTAGTAGAACCCATGGGTTGAGATAAAAAGTATTTACTAAAACAGAAGAGAGTAATAATAGTAATGATAATAATATCCGTATGTTTACAAAATAAGTGATGTACAACACAATTACTCACCACCCACCGACCAACGCCCAGCCAGTAATGCCTGAGCAGCAGCTGCCCCCCAGCCAACTTCCCTCAGTTTTACAGCTTTTCCACATATGGTATGGAATATCCCTTTGGCCAGTTTAGGTCAGCTGTCCTGGTTCTGTCCCTTCCCAACTCCTTGTGCCCCCCAGCCCCTTGCTGGCAGGGCAGTATGAGAGGCCGCAGAACTGAAACATCCTTGGCTCTGTACAGCGCTGCTCAGCAACAACTAAAATATTGGTGCGTTATCAACATTGTTTTTTCTCCTAAAGCAAAAACACAACATCCTACCAGACACTACAAAGAACATTAAATCTGTCCTAGCTGAAACCAAGACAAAACCTAACTCTGCTCTTGAGATTGGGCACTCATTCTCCTAAATCTCTCATGCAGTCAGTCCAGAAAGCATTCTGAGAGGACTTCTAACTCATATTACCAGGATTTGTCCCTGGAAAAAAAAGGTATGCTGTACAACCCCTTTTTAAAGCATATCTAGAAAGCATGATTATGACATTCAGCTTCTTCATAATGCTATATAGGAGACTTACCTAAGGAACTGAAAAGCTCAAGTACTATACCTGCACCAGCTTCCCATCTAACATCCATCCACCCCACGGAAACAAGGACAGCAGTGAAGCTATTGTTACCAAAAGTGCAGAAAGAGCTCCTACAGAGAAAAGTACCTAGAGAGGGTACTTAAGTATCTCACTTTTGAGACCAATGTCCTACCTGACTTCCCATTGTTTTAATTTCCTTCATCTTTTAGATTTGAAAACAAGGCCTCTATCACTTTCTGTAGAAAGGGACACTACACTTAAAGCTTTAGAAAGGCCACAAAAACAGCTCATGAATCAGTAAACGAGGTTCTCTTTGCAGCGTGAAACTAAGCCAGAGGAGAGGGAAATATCTAATGTGTGACCACACCAGATTCATGCATAAGATTCCTCAACTCCTCTAATGATTACTCTAAAGCGTTTTATAATTCAAAGTAAGGCCTTTATCAACACCATTCCTCAGCTTCTTGGTGCCTTAGTTCATCTGTAAATACACAAGAATAATTCTTTTGCTGTTTAAAAAAAGTCTTGCTAAGATGAATTCCATTTAAAAAAAAAATCAACTGCTCTGATAATACACGTTGAAAAAAAATTAAATTCTATTTAGTTCTAAGCAGTCCTAGCGATGTGAGCCACAAACACATCAGGAATTTCACATTTCAAGATCTTGTAAGACAAAAGGAAGGATTCAGTCCACCTTTCAAAACGTACAGAAAAAGCACAAAAAAACAAAAAAAAGCACCATGGCTGCCAAGTAGAATCCTGAACCTTAGGAAACACACGAACAAAGGCTGGCTGCGTAGTATTTCTTGGACATATGCATTATCATACTGGCCTTATACATGTGTCTCTGCCCTGCTTCCTCCCATGTTCTCCTACCTCTTTCAGCACATGGACTTGTTCGGGAGTTGGATCAGGGGTATGTATCAGATCATCAGCGTGACTCAAGCATTCCTCTTTTTTGAGGTAATTGTAAGATAAATAATGAGTAAGCCAGGATGACTGCAAACAAAGAAGGATGATCTTTTGGTGAATGCTCTCAAATATTCTGAGAGGCCACTACTTCGCATGATCTTCATTTTCTAGCTGCCCAGTTTCAAAAACGACATATAATTTACTGAAGTGATATGAACTTATATATGAAGACAGTGAAAATTTATTCTGAATATATAAAGTTCTATTACTACTACACATTCTGAAGAAATTGTCCAAATTATAAAGTCTGGCATCTGAAATAGGAAGCTATTTTTAACAACTGTACCTCAGCTTGCCAAGAAAAAAAAAAAATCAGAATATAATACCATCAGTGCTAATAAGGAATTGAAGATGATGAACTAGATGAAAGAATTGAAATATCTGAAGCTCAAAATGCTAAGATTACTGTCATATAAAAAAAGTTTTCAGGATACTTAATAATGTTCTGTCAAAAGAGAAAAAATAGTATATATTAAATGAAAAGTGAGATCCACAATGAGTACTGAGCATGATAAAAAATACATCTGTTGAATATGTGCTCATTCAGCACACACTGTTCAGTCTGTACACTGAATGAAGCAGGGATCCAAAAGGAAGGAAAAATGACTAAGTTACTGTAGAGAACTATGGATTTATCTTGATGCAATCAATCCATACAACAGGAAGAAACTCAAAGAAAAGAGGCTGGGAACTAAGTGTGTAGATGGAAGGGAGGAATAAAGCAAAGATAAAGTATGTTCTAACAGAGCACTAAGAATCAGTGGAGAAAGTCATAAAAACGGAACAGTATATTGCTCTGGCTTCATTAACCTTGCACAAATATCTTCCTCAGAAGAGTGACAGGCTGTCAGAAGCAAGGGAAAAGCCCTGAAAGATGAAATTCAGAAAATATCAATGAAGAGAACAAAGATTCATAAGAATAGCCAATTTGCTAATGAAGATAATGGGGCCAAAATTTGCAAAAATTTGTGAAGAAAGATTGCATTATAGCCACAGCCAACTTACATATTCTCCTATTTTGTTTTAACTCTGAATCTTAGTGCTAAGTGTATTGATGCATTTCATTCAAGTTTTGCTTAAAATCAAGGGAAGAAAAAAATAAAAAAGTAACAAATTAATAAGTCACTGTCCAAAAAAAAAGTTTATGAAGCAGATAAGCAGATAAAACTCAACTGAACCTTTCAAGTCAACAATTTTACAAACATTTTAAAGGCAGTCACAGGTTCCAGTAAAATAGTAGAAGGATGAACTAAAGTAGGAGACACAAAGCTGGAAAAGTGAACTTAAAGGGCCTAAAACCCTGTAAGAGTGACACTGATTTCACAATTAAAGTCAAAATGGCAAATTAATTCGAGCATTTCCTAATGTTTGTGCACTTGACCCTACAATCTTCAAATTAGACGCATATGTAGTTCAACATCAAGGATACGTAATTCCCTGTCTTGCAAACATTTGAGAGTTTTAAATTCTGTCCATCTAAAATACGTTTTCTTCCCCCCCCAGTTGCTCTCACTTTCAACTGCTTATCTCACATGTATTATATTACAGATTCACTCCTCCTATCCCAAAAAAGGTGGGGGGATAATTTTCAAGAAATAATTTTCTTATTTGTCAAGAAAGGAAACTTTTGCCTTCTTCCTAATTCTGACACAAGAATTATACCTCTCTAGGTAAATATTTCATCATGTGAATGTTAGCAAATACATAAATAACCCACGCAGCTGCCATAATCTACACTGAAACTTCTAATCATCCGACAGGAGTCCTAACCATCAGGATTATCATTCCTCTGAACTTATCACTTCATATATTTCAAGGACTGAGACACAAATGAAATCAAGAATTTCTAAAGTACTTCAAGACAGAGAGTTCTACCTCGACCAAGCAGTAGATAAGAACTGACTATAATTTCAACCCAAACCTATTTTGGCAAATGTTTTGTAGTGGAAGTGTACTATACAACAAGACACAGTTGTGATTCTGTTAACCTACACAAGTAAGCTAGAGCTTTCCTCAGAAGAACTCTTCCACAAATCTTGGATGAATTTCAGACCAGGAAAGACGATGGAAAAAATAGGATACACTGCTGCAGCCGGTATTAAAAAGGTTCAATTCTGACATCAGGATCCTAGCATCAAATGTAACAAATCATCAGGTGACAGCACAGGGAAAATAGATTTTGTCCTTTGAACTCCAAACCTTCCACAATGTCAAAATCTAATGAAAATACATATGCTGATTAAAATACAAGAAACATTTAAAATTCATGTACTTACACATACACCTGCAGTTTTATATATATACAAACATACCTATATTTACACATGCACACACAAATATATACATGCTCCTTCTCGTGCATACTACTAACACGTGCATGTTATGCTATACTTCTATTTTCCAAATATAAGTGTAATTTAATGGAATGCCTTTTATGCATTCAAACCTCTTTTCTGGTTCCAGTCGTGGGCATCACCCAGCTGAGCAGCGTTATACGTATATCCATCTTGTTGACGAAAGTAATCATCGGTGCTGAGCACAATGCCATCATGACTTTGACCAAGCAGAATACTGTTGAATGAAGGAAAATGCAAAATATTACAACTTCCATTTTTCAGATTTAAAAGCCCCGCTAAAATAATATAGCTAAAATAAATTGGTGCCCTATTTCTTAGCTTCTTGGAAGCTTCAAACTGATCCATAATAGTACACTTACATGAATTTTCAATAATTCCAATTTAAATTAAAGGAGTATTTTCCCCCTCTCTACTATTTCTGAATTTGTTCTTCCACACCATCCATAAAAGAGGTTTGCAGCCATCTACTATTGCAATAAGTTCTGAGCACTTCATGGTCATTTATTGTATTAATTAATATTTCCCATTGCAACACTCATCTGTAATTATCTCTAGGAACCAATCTGATAACGAAACCTGGACACAGCTGAGAAATGAACCGGATGCTTAAATCCTTTTTCCTCTAAACAAGCCTTCTTCTGACCACTGTCCATACTACTTGTAAATACAATGTGTGTTGAATACAAACAGCAAAACAGAACTTCTGATGTTTAGAGCCATTTCCCTGTTTTCACAGACAATAAACTTCCATGATTGTCCTATTAATGAAAGTCAGGACTACAGCAGAGTACACATATTCCTCCAGGATCCTATACTCTTCATAATTCCAGTTCTACGTCCATGCCAATTCCCAGCCCTGGCCACACAACCTCACTCATGTCCACCTTCTCACCAGCTCTGGCACTCACTGCATCTACAAGGCACTCAGAAGAAAGTGACTCTTTTCTCTTCTTTCTGTGCTGCTTTTCTGAAACTTTAGCAGTTGAGCTTATTCAAGGAAAGGCCCAAAAAGATGGGATGAGAAAAGCAGTCAAAGATCAATACAGACCTCCCCTAGATGAGCAGCAGTGAGCTGCTACACGGGTAACCACATCTTGTGCAACCGTAGTTTCAGTCTAATAGGTGACAAGAAATTTAAGATACAGTTTTTTCCTATCTCAGTTTTTAATCACAGAATTACACTGTCTTTCCCTATCATTCACACTTTGGAGCTAACAAGGTGATGATGGCATGTGTTTTACTATCCCTACACGTGTTACTTCCAATCAGGAGCAAATCACTTCTGGAACCACTCAAGTCACTTCATTAAAGTGGGTCTGCTTGGCTCCCTAAGGAAATGCCATTCCATGGTTACTTTCAACAACGAGTTTGATGGGTGAAATGAGAGAGGAAGAAATGATAGACATATCAAATCAAAAGAGTAAGCAAATGAACAAAATGCAGAGATCCAAATTAGAATCCAAAAAGATAACTAAGCAAAAAAAGATTGTAATGTGAGTTTTACCTTGACCCAGTCCTTTAGGCCTGCTGTTTTCAAGCAGCATAGATATTTAAACGGAATTTTAATTCATTTGTGGGGCAGAACAAGCTAACATCAAAAATTACAGCAGGAAGTTGGGTGCAAACAGCTTTAGCAAACAACCAAAGACACTGTGGGGAATCCAACGAAGGCAAAAAGGAGAACTGAGAGGGAAGGGGTTGTAAAGTTTATTGTTAACGTGTTTAATTTTATTCAATTTTGTAATATTTCACATTATTGGTAATGTTTCTGACAGCATAAGTTATTGCCATGAGTGATGAAAGAATACTGCCCAAATCCATTATGGCTTTCTAGAATTCTGCGTTTGCACTGTCGTGAAATGCCACAGTTTAACCTCTGAGAGGCACCACTGAGCTCATGTTTGGATTTAAGTACAATTCATGCTCAGCATTACCCAGGAACACCACCGAACACCTCTGAATCAGAGAAACCAATGACAGCAAAGCTGCAGGCAACAGTCATTCCTGGCTGATCAGCAACACCAGAACCTCTGTAGGCCAAAAATAAATCCACATTAATCCAACCCAGTGAGTAATCCCTATTCTGTCAACTGTAAACTTCATTTTCAGAAAGCCCTTGGAAATTTGTTTTTAAAGGAAAATTCTGCGAAACTGAGACAATGGCACAGTTCTGTCTGAAGCCAGATCTACAGTCTGATCTCCTTGACTGTTTTTGTTTCCTACAGTATAGTTAAACTTATAAAGAGAGAACATCCAATCAGTGCCACAGAGCATTTATATCCCATTGAAACTCTCCAGTTCCACTGCCCTAAGGAAATTTAGGCAACTACTCAGACTTAAAAATAGGCAACATACCCAAAGGCTACAGAAAAAAATCAACTGCACCAGCGGTACGCGTGATGCACTGCTGCTGAGGTGCCAGGAACAGGAGAGAACTGGCCAAATCCCAAATACCCTCCGGCAACAAATGCACACGAGTTCGAAGTTACCAAGCTTTCCCATAAATAGCTGCAGGGAGAGCTGCTTAAGCTTAATTCCCACACCAGGAATTCACTATGTTTTGCCATGTCATCAACAATAGACCTTTTGCAGACCATAGTTAAAAGACTGTGAATAGCCTAACACTACATCAGGTAAAGCTAGAGAACTTCATTAGAAATTCAGCTGGAGAAAAAAAAAAAAAATCCAGTTTTACCTAACAAAAAAATCACCAATAAAAAACTGTACTGTATATTATTTACATTCCTACACATCTGTTGTCCTACAATTAAGTTGTTGGTTGTTTTTGCCTTTAAAACACAGAGATTTATAACAAAAAGTAAAACGACTGAGGAACAGAAAAAACTACAAATAATGTGTCTGTCAAGTAACTCGATCAAAGATGCCTACAAGTTGGTCTTTCTCTTTTGCTCTTTCTCCCTTTTCCAGGGTATAAGGTAACCTCAGAACAAAGGCCAGTCCTATTTCAGAAAGCAGAGCATGATACAACAAAATCACAGCCCCTTTGTCAGACATCGTTCAACCGTTATTTTTGTTAGTCTTTGCCTTTGAGCAGGATGTGCACTGGTGTAGGAGATCACGGAAGGATTCAATTTTCAATCAGACAGATAAAATGGCACCAGTAACTCATACAGCACAGCTAACAGCATTCTTCTTTGATACCAATTTCTCTTCCATATAAAATATTTAACAGGAATCTGTACTCACTAATTTACCTTGACACGATTTTACACGTGGCCCAATTTTCTTATTTTCAGCATTCTACATTCACCAGTTAATAATGCTTGAAACAACTGGGTCCATCTTCCACACTCACTTCTTGTGTGCTGAGCGCACATGCACACACATTAAAGAGTAAAGGCCATCTGCCTTCATAAAAGATAACAACTAATAATGGGGACTTGGTTCCTCTGCTGACTGAGCACACACAGACACCCTAGGGCAGGCAGGAGCCCGGCTACCAGGTTTCTGGAGGGATACAGCTGAACCGGTGAATCAACACACAGCAACCGAAGGGGCACTCAGCTGTATTCTGATTTCCAGAAACTGCTCAGAGTTCTGTTGAGTAGTTCACTTACTCAAATTCTTCTGTTATGTTTTCCAAACTGCAACAGTTCTAGCAATAAAGAAACACTAGGACAAGGGGTCAGGAATCTTGCAAACCCATCAACACAGTTTATTCTTGAAATATTTTGTTATTTTTCCTCAAAGCTCAGAATACGTCACAATTTAGGAACCTATATAACCAACCCAACAGATTTAATACACTAAACTGTGTTTACAAGGATAACCCTGGCAGACTGACTACGACAGATGCCAGGGTAACAGAATCCTGACCCCATCAACAACACACAAATCAGGTAATGAGTTTACAAACGAAAGCTTCAACTATAACAACAGTGTTCATAGCCTGTTTCATAACTGTGGCATTAAGTCATAAAATAACACTTTAAAATCCAGACAATTGCTTCTTTCAGAATCTGTAGTATTTAAACTTGTAAAATCTTAAACAGAAACACACTTGTCAACCTCATATGAAATAATGTACATACTTCTCTAAGATGTATTTGGAATAAAATTTATCCCAGGCTCATGGGCTCAGACAGAAACGACAGAAAGCATGTCTGTGCAACGAAAGAATCATTACAACCCAACCCCACAAGGAGATGGCTCCACTTCTGTGACACAGGGAAGGTTAAACAAGGAAGATAAGAAATTTTATGACAAGAAAGTCAAATTACAGATTGGTCAGCATCAACGTGTGCGCAAGCCTGAACTGAGCAGCAGTGCTACTCCATCGCTGCAACCCAGCTCTCTTCCACCCTATCCACTCCTTGCAACTGAACATTTACCTCTGAACCCAACAGGACAGCGACACTGAAGCAGATATAAAAACAACAGCAGCTCACTTACTTTTTCTAGACATGCTAGCTAATCTACTTGAAGCTATCAGCTCTGCATACAAAACTCATCTGGAAACTGAAGTGCTCACTGCAAGTAGTCAGCAAACTAATACATTTTTTTTCCAGCATATACACACCCACGTACTCTGCTTTAAATTCAGTTCTTTAAAACAGCCTGCCTTCCCCAGCCTGCATTCCAGCTAGCCTACTCTGATGGATAACTTTATAGTGAAGATGTCTTAGAATCTAATAAATCATCTATTTTAAATAGCCAACTTACCCTACAGACAAGTAAAAATAGACCACAACTAAATACTTTTTCAAAATCTGCCCTACTACTAAGCTGTGTAAATGGTACTTTTAACACTGTTACAACTGGTGTTTGTAAAGAAATGTGTAACTGGAAACTACAGCACACAAGTGTTTCTAGGCTCAACTACCAATAATCTTGAACTCTCCCACTCTGAACATCCAGAGGCTCCTCTCTCCAGAGGAGCAGCCCCAGGAAGAGAAGACTGCTTTTAGCTAGGCCCAACAACAGCTTTAATTTCAAATGTACTTCTTAAATGGCACCAATATTTGTTTTTTTCAACCTCATTAAACTCACTTTTATTCAAATTCATATTGATATATTTATAGAGGAACGGAAAATAGAAATTGCTGCTGAGTTGCAAAATACCTTAAAAATCAAATAATTTTTTTGTAACTTTTCCCAGTGGCATTCACATTCTAAAAACCACGTTATGAACCACTTAAAATTTTAATAGATTTTTGTTACTTGGGCTAAAGATACCACCACAGGGTATCTACCTGGTCAAAATGGTAGAGAAATTTTCTAAGTTGTCAATCACTTCCAAAACAAAGGAAAAGCATTTTCCAAAGTTCTTCTCTGAGCTGCTTTGGATTTGGATGTTTGTTTTTCCCGTTAATTTATTTTCAAAATCTGCCCAAGCTGTAGGACTTTAAAATGTCATGTGCACAGAAAATAAGACTGAAAAGTACTCATTTTTGTACAAAGCAGAGCAGAAAAAGCAAAGATGCCCACCGCAGTAAGGCTGATCTTGAACAAAGCATTTCTGCAGTTGCATCAAGCTGGATCAGCACCAACACTGCATTATGAGAATGCATTTCTCCCAGCACAACCTTAAGAATTGCAAGAGAAGGAACAAACTTGGTTTAAAATAGAAAGGTCATGGGAAGCGCAGTGGTACAAACTGCAATTAAGCAGCTCAAAACTGGCAGCAGGGAAATACGGACAAGGCAAAAGAGTGAAGTGCAACAAAGAAATTGGTACAATTAGCCTGGGAATGAGACCACACCACCAGCTGAAACAGGGACAAGGTGATCCTAGGGAGAAAGAGGAGGAGGAAGAAGGAACTGAGAAATCTCAGGGCTTGCAATACACTTAGAATCTCGGGGAACCATAGGCTGCTCAACCTCACCTAACCTCAGCTTCTGGAAAAACCATGTTGGAATCTATTTTGGAAAGGAAAGTCACGGAGGGAAATCAAGGGAGTCGGGAAGAGCCAAAGTGGATTTACAACAGACAAATCATGCTTCACTGGCCAGACCAGACTATACACTCTCATGAAACAAGTGGCTTTGCAGATGAGGCCAGAGCAATGAATTCTTTGAAAGTATTAAGGCTTCTGACGTTTCCAGTCAGTACATGCAGAGTGCCAGGGCTGACAGTGGAACCAAGTTTTTCAGCATCTTCACCATTAACATGCATGATGAGGCAGAGAACTGGTCAAGTTCTCCATCTGGTACAAAACCTATGAATCAGTACAGAATGAAAAGCAATGGGCTGAGCACTGGAAAGGATTACAGTGGATATTAAGCAGAAGATGAACCAATGGCATACTCTCATCAAAAGAAAAGCAAATCACGCCCTGGTTTTTATTAGGGAAAAAGCGGCCAATGGAAAAAAAAAAAAAAAAAAAAAAGATCAATGGAAGCTATCCATCTGTCTCTTGTTTGGTCAGCTCTGAAACACTGTGTCTAGTCCAGGGTTTCCTAGCTCAAAAAGGACATTGAAAAACATGACAGGGCTGAGCAGATGGCTACCAAGAGGGCTAAAGGCACATGACCTGCAAGCACAAGAAAAGTTTTGAGAAACTGTGAACTCCATACTTGGAAGTTTTCAAGAGCAGCAAGAAAAACATGACTGATTCGACCTAATGAAGACAACAGTCTTGCTCCAAGCAGGATGGACTAGGTGACCTTCAGAAGTCCCTTCCAAGAAACATGCCTGTGATGCCAAGCACACGGGATGACAAAGTCAAAAGAAATCACTGACTTCATTAGAAGATTAAGGACAGACATGTCAAGTTTGGGAGCAGGAGAAAAAGTGCCTGTACTTACAAATCCACAGTTTGCACAAAAAACTTTGGGTTCCTGGGTCTCACTACTGCTTTGCTGTCATCATATACTTGGGAAACTCACTTGCAAGATGCAACTCATCCCCTCCTACTCCTGACCCACAGCAATGATGTCAGTTCTGTGCTTTTCCTATACAATCGTTTTGCTAGCACAAGCAGTAAAGGTTTGTCTGGAGCTGCTAAAGATGCCTAGACTGCCAAGATACCTGTGGGTACTAATGAGGCCACAAGACTGTACTTGCTGTCTTAGTCTGCACTGCAAAACTCTAGGATGCTACATAATTTTGCTACTTAGTTTCTCCTCTCAGCCCATCCCAGCCCCTGGTTACCTGAGATCTGTGGATATGATTTCAGAGAAATTACCAACTGAAACCGAGCTTTGAACATACAACATAGCATGTAGCTGAACACTCTGAAAAATAAGTCCCACATAGTTCTAATTCTGCACCCAAACTCAGTGATTACAGTTGACCTTGATTCCATGGTGCCCACCTTCCCAGCTTCTGTTCATCAAAATTCTTACTAAAGGAGACAAAAACCAAAGCATATGATTCCAACCTTTACTGTCAGATGTCTTCACTACGTAAAAATGACTGCATGTTAACAGCCTAACTGCAAACACCAAATTTTGCACAGTGCTTGCTTATTAACTTTTAAAAAATTCTTAAAATTTTCATCTGAATGAGCTTTCCAAGCTTTAAGTCCTTACTTACCGAGAGAGTGTTGACTTCCCTGAACCAGGCAGGCCTCTTAAGACGAGGAGCACTTTCTGTGAGCAATCAAATCTTTCCTCAGGTAACTGCACGGAAGAAAATCTGTTCATTCTTTCTGTACTGTAAGTTTTAGGATCTTTCCAACATTCTCCTCTGATTTCACAGAAACCATTACTTTGGAGTCCATTCTGGTCATTATTTTCACTTCTGAAAACCTGAGTACTATGAAAAGCAGTATGACCAACATTGCTGGTACTTCCATCTGGCAACGGACCGTGACAGTTGATATCACGATTTCCATGGTAATCATAGTAATTTTCATAAGAAAAGCCATTGTTCTGAGAAGGGAAAGCATTTGTTTTGTGTGGTGGGGAATTAAGTATCTGAAAATGAGACTGATGGCTCAGTCTAGGAGGAGGAGGCCCCTGAGGTACTATGAAAGACTCTCTTGACTGCCAGGCAGGTCTGAATTCAGGCACTGAGTCGTTCCAATATTTAGAATCTATTTGTCCATTAAAGGCATTTTCAGTTTTCCAGCCACTTGTTTCCAGGACAAACTGCTGCTCATTGCTTGCTTCATGACTTCTCTGTTCCCCAGAGAAACACTGTCCATTCTCATGAAATGGTTGTGGGCTGCTCAACAACACATGTTGATGATCCTCTTGTGATGTTTCACTACAATTATACAGGGAATATTGCTCCTGAGAAGTTTCGGTTTCTTTTTCCTGAAGCATATTTAAATTTTCACTTTCCAGTTGGTGAATTTCTTTGTAGAACTGGTACAGTTCATCATCCATTTCTGATACAGCAGAAGGAGTCTGCATCTTCTTTGCCTCCTTTTCTTTAGTTCTGTTTTCATGAGGTTCACTCTCATCTCCTGCACTGTTTCCACATTCAACACAGCTCCCAGAGTGGTCCTGTTTGTTACTTTCAGCAGGCTTGTATATCGGTCCAATAAATTCTTTGCTCGTAATAAACTCTTCATCTGACTCATTTCTATTTACCAAGAATGTTTTACAACTACTTTTAATATTATCTTCATTGGCATTATCAGTAGCTAGAGAATCTTTCTTTTCTTCATCTTTAGTGTCATTTATTGACACTAATGGAAGATTTATATTCTGCACAAACCCTGAATCAGCTGGTTGACTAGGCTCTCGATTATTTTCAGGAAGCACTTCATTCACTGTCCCCAAGACATCCCTAGGTATTTTCTCTTGCTTCTGCACTTCATGTTCCCCTTTGTTATCTGAGATACATACTGGTATCAAATCATTACACGTTCCGTCAGGGTTCCCTTCTTCTTGAATGCCTTGGTTGTCATGATCAGAGAGTTTCTCAAAAGCCCCTTCTGTTGACTTCATTTTTTTAGCACATGGTTCAGTTGTGACTTCATCCTGAGGATCCAAGAACCTTACTCTACTTTCAGCATGAAGCATCTTAGAAAAAAAGAAAATACATTATCAGCATGAACAATTTTAAAGCAAAGTATAAACAAAAATTCAGGCCTATGATGTGCATCTTCAGACTCTGCACTGCCACAACTAAATGAGAAATACTCAATGAGAAGAAGAAAAGCAGGCATTACCTACTGGAAGTCTTATTTAAACAAAATTGCCGCACTACTGCATGTTTTTCCATTAGAAACACGAGTGCTGTATCAGTCCAGAAGTCACATTTTGTATCTTAATTTACAAAACATGCTTTCTATACGTGAATTTTATATCTGAAAAATAAATTAGATCAACAGCTCTTATTCTCCACTGACGCTGGTTAATCCTCCAAGTGTTACAAATCTCTGTCATAGGATAAACACATGCCAAATTTCAATGCACAAACTAAAGCCTGACACCGCTACTGAGATGACCAACAAAAATGCAAATACTTCACTCACCAGGATTATTTGCTGTGACAGGAACTGAACTCAGCTAATTCATTTAACACCAATCAAACAGATGCTGGATGACATTTGTAATTTGGTACAAGTTAAATAAGGCTTAAAATTAAATCTACAATCTGTTATTATGTTTCTGGATATGGAACAATTAAAGACCTTTGTTAGGTACCAAACCACTCAGTTGTGTATTTTTTAAAAATAAACTGGAAAAGCAATTGCTGCACTAAATGAATTACAACCTAAGGACAAGCCAGTAAGTTCCAGTGAGACAGACAGACAGAATGAGAGCAATTTAAACCATACAGCCAGACAGGGTTGATCAGTGTGAGACACAGTCATGCCATTGCCCCATTCATTATCCATTTCTCTAACTAGTAATTACACTTAGATTTTCTTTTGCACTCTAAAAGTCTAAACAGAATGCAATAAAAACCAAGAGCCATCATATTATAAATTCAATGTCAAATAGTATATTCAGAAAATCCTCCAAAACACATGCAGTATTAAATAAAAAAAATAATTATTTTTCCTACTAGAGGGTTATTCTACTGCTCTCTGTGAACCATGGAACATCTCAACTCTCTAGGTGTAAATATTAACAAAATGCTCCTCCATTCTGGACAAGAAACAAAGTTTCCTTTTCCCCCAGTCTGAAAAGAATCTGTAGGTATAATCAAAGGAAGGTTTGTAAGTAATATTCACGACTTCATCTTCACTTGCAAAACTGACATTTAACTGGACACCATCTCACCTACTGTACAAAGTAAAAAAGAGAGTTCTGCCATCCTCAGTCCCAAAATGCCTCAGCCAAGGAGATTTTACTGTTTGTATTTAACTTTACTAACTGAAAGACAGAACCAATGTCAGAAGGTGGAAAAACATGGCCATGCATGACAATACTTGGAATTGGTGGAACACTGCTTTGGGTACCACGGTCTCTCCTCCTCTCAAGATACACATACCTCCTGCTTCTCAGTTCCCCTTTTTGGCAAATCAGAAAGCAAGCACAACATACGTCTCTATTCTTCACCTACCCAAAAACGTTACTTTACCCCCAGTCAAAAACATGGGTGGAAATTAAAAGCTGTTGTGTTCTAATTTCTACCCCCCATCTCTCTTGTGGGATGGGGCTTGAGCAAAGCAAATATTAAGTGGAGTGAAAGAGAAGGGAGTATGTGAATACTTGTTGTGTGACAATTTCTCTAATGATGGAGGATATTGCTCTGTGAGCGTCCCACACAGGAATATCCTTCTTTCTCATCTTTAGCAGACTTGCTCTGATATCCAAGGAAATTCTTCACTCAGACGGTGGTGAAGCACTGACACAGCTGCCCACAGAGCTGCGGGTGCCCCATCCCTGGAGGTGCCCAAGGCCAGGCTGGGTGGGCCCTGGGCAGCCTGAGCTGGTGGGTGGCAGCCCTGCCTGCGGCAGGGGTTGGGGCTGGGTGGGCTTTAAATTCTCTTCCAACCCAAACCATTCTGTGATTCTATGATCCTTAGGGACAGAGAAGTAGCATGTCAAAGCATTTCATTACCACCTGCACTCTCACGGAGGACAGAGCAAGCATGTACTGAGAAAGTGCAATCAAGATGACAGTCTTATCTCTTGAACAGGATAGGATAGAACACAACCACTGAATACCCTGAGTTGGAAGGAACCCACCAGTATCATCGAGCTCAGCTCCCGGCTCCATACAGCACCACCCCAAATCCAAACCCTATGTCTCAGAGTGTTGTCCAAACACTCCTTGAACTCTGGCAGCTTGAGGCTGTGACCACTGCCCTGGGGAGCTGTCAGGCCTTGTATTTCTGTAAAGATACAGCTGGAAGCACTGAACCTGAGCTTCATAAGTGATCCGCCTGGCTGGAGCCGGCAGCACCGAGCCACCACATTCACCAACCTGCCAGACATCCCCACACTAAGTGTCAGCCTTCAGCTCCACGTACACAATACACTTCCAAACGCACAAAGAGAACATGTGTGGCAGCAGTTAAGGCTGAGGGAAAGGCCCGGCAGTGCCGGTCTCGGGGCGGAGGAGGCACACACGCGGACCCCACGCCCGGGACACAGCCCGGCCCCGCGCAGGGAGCCGGTGCGTGTGTCAGCACTGCCTCCCTCCCTCCCCACCGCACACTTCTCTCAGCCCAGCGCCGGCCCCGCAGCCTCAGTAGCAATCCCAGGCTCTCGCCTCTCCCGCACTGACCCCCGCCGGGCCGCGACGGCCCCAGTACTCGGCCCCGCTCCCCCTGTGCCGCACATCGACCTCCGAGCCTCCCCAGCCCGGCCCTGCCAGGCCGAAGCCCCGGCCGGATGCGGGTGAGGAAACCAACCTCGAGGGACGGGCACTCGCCCGTCTTCCGCCGCCCCGGCGAGCAGCACACCCCCGGCCAGCGGCGGGGGAGGGGAGCGGGGACTCACTCTCAAAATGGCGCCGCCTCCCCGATCCCTTCATGCCAGCTTGTTATGGGACTTGTAGTTGCTCCCCGCGGGGCGTAGGACTACAACTCCCAGCATCCCCCTCGGAGAAGGGGGCGGAGCTACCGTTTGGCGGGAGGTGAGCGGGAAGGAGGCGTCGCGGATAGGCGGCGGGCTCGCCCCTGAAGAGGCCGTGAGCTCTGGCGTGTGTGGCGGGTTCTTTGGGTGCCCTGTCGGGGTAGGGAGAGTTCCTTCTGCACATCCCATTCCTGCTTCTCAGGAGAGTTCCAAAAGCCAACACGGGACAGTGGATTTTAGGCTTTTGTGTGCTTTTCTTCTCCGTGTGTGAGTAGATGAGGAGCTTTGAGCAGCCAGGGTGTGAGGTGTCACTGTGCTTTCTGGCTGTACAGCAGTAAAATCGGCAAGTTTGTTCCCATAAATCTGTATCAAAACACTTAGTGTCTTGTTTCTGGTGGAAGCTA
Organism: Penelope pileata; assembly: GCA_013396635.1. NCBI lineage: Eukaryota > Metazoa > Chordata > Aves > Galliformes > Cracidae > Penelope > Penelope pileata. Next base: position 194,892 of record WBMW01002012.1, read on the forward strand.
AAAGAAGTCTTAGCAAGCGTTTGCTGCAAGCTGAAGTTGGCAGCCTTTGCTCATGCCTTCTCTGCTTTGGTTTGCTCAGCCCTCGGCTGTACCCACACCACTGTGACTGGTTTCTGTGGTCTCATGTGCCTTCGTAAGGCTCTCTGATGGTCTTTTCTTTGTGTATTTAGTAATAAAATAAGCTATGCAGGTATGTTCTGTCAAGAAGTTGGTCTTTTTAATATGTGTAGAGCATTATTTCCTTGACTTTGTTGTCCAAGGAGAACGGTAGGGTAACTGATATGCTAAGTATCCGCTACATTTATGCTTTCAGATCACCTGAGTAAAGTATTCATATTTTAACTTTATATTTGGTAGGGATAAAGTCTCTGAAATTAGGTTATTTGCTATACTTGATAAAAAGAAAGTAGTGATTATTAAAATCCTTGCCATGCATTCCTTCCCAATACCACTGAGACCAAAACAGAGTTCCCCGGGTTGTAGCCTTGTTTTGTTAGAAGGTGTGGGTGTGTCTTTGGTGGCATTTTAATTTAGATCAGAAGAGAGCTTTTGAAGTGAATCTCCCAATTTTTCCTATTTATCGTGCTTTGGCTTGCACTGGAGCAGTCACATTGTCTTGGATTTCTTGCAGGGAAATGGAGTCAGAAGATGCACTGCCAGACTGCACTTCATCTGCTCATGTGTGATGAATCCACGGGAGCAAAGTAGTGCTATCCCATTTAAAAGCTACTGGAGCGTGCGTCATATGAATGCCAAAATCTTAGTATCAAAAGCCTCTCTGTACTGACCCGCACTTGACTGCGCTGCAGTAGTTATGTAGACACTGCCTACATCACTGCCAGGCCTGGGAATTCGGTGTGCAGCTTCTTCTAAGGAACAAGGGTGGCATAACCTCTTCACACCATTCCAGACTGGAAAAGCAGTGTGTGAATTCCTCTGGAAAACAGAAGCAGTTCTGTGTTTAGAAATGGTCTTGCTTGTGGCATTGAGGCCTGAGTCTTGTACCATATTTTGGACAGAAGAGTCAAAAAGACAAATTCTAAATCTATTGTGAAGTACAGAGAAATTCAGAAGGATCTGGTCATTTCTACTGTGAGGAGTTCTTTCATGAAGGAAAACAGGAACTATCAGAAAATGCTGACCTTTGCTACTGAGAAAAACGCACATACAAAGGAGAAGGTTATTGCGGGCGGGTGGACTACTTCTAACACAACTATTTTTGGAAATATGAAGGGCTGCACTGCTTTATTTTTCTACTCTTTTTATGAGATCTGAAAATAGTAAGGCTCATCCTTGATTTTAGTATTCAAAAAGATTTTACAGCCAAGAATCCTGATTTCTTAGAGAATTCTTGATTATTAACTATTTAATCCTAAAGGAAAAACTATTTTCCATTTAAATTAATAATTATGGGCTTCCTTATCCAAGTTAACCACTTACATAGAATAAGAGTGTCCTTCGACCTTTTGAAGGTGGTCTCTGGAGATCAAAGCTCTCAAGCACTTCATGGTGTGTCTGTAGTAATTGTCTCGGATGTATTTCATTTGGGGAGTTCTCATACTCGTGTATGTAATTAAATAAGCCACATGTTACAATTGGCAATACTCTGTCATTTTTTTAACCTCACTGAGGGTAACAAAATATGCTTTCCCTGACAATATTACAGCTGCTACAAATCTCACCACCTGGACCGTGGGACCCCTCCTTCAGCGATGTTCAGCTGTTGGTTTCACTGTGTCGCCTCATGGGTTACCAACTAACACTGCTAACCCTCAGCATCTCCTTGGAACTGTTGTACTCTAGTGATGCTACCCACTGTGACTCCACTTCTTGTATTCATTTCCAATAAAATCTTGCTTCTCACCTGATTCCCATTAATCCTTTACATCCCATAGTCCTGTATCAGTTCCTTCTGCTAATGCTGTTCTTTTTCCCCCCTTCCCTCCCTTTTTGTTTAATTCCTTCTGTTTTGTGTCACTTTCCTGTAAAAGACTAATGCACCAAGAGTGTGTGCAGTGACCAAGTTGGGGTACGCTGCAATGGCAGCAGGAAGAAGAATATTCCTCAGAGTAGTGTAATTACCAGTTCCTGTTCCATTAAAGGGAGAACACTAGGTATTTTTAATTTAAAAAAAAAAAACAAAAACAAACTTTTCTGCAAGGAAAGATTTATCTTGAATTTGTTTCTAGAAACATTTTAGATAGAAGTTTAGATAAATGATTAACCGTGAAGAAGGTAGCTGGCATTAATAATATTAGCCCAAAAGTAAATGTTTGCAAAACAATAAATTCCTGTTTTCTATTATTTAATAGGAAAGATTAGGCAATTATAAGATAGGACAATCAGACTCAATCTGTAATAATGGGAAAAAAATCTCAAGAGAAATACCCAGAGGCACTACTTGAGCTTTGTTTTTACAGTTAAGGGTTAATATAGAATGATAGCTTACTCATTTAGGTCTTTTGCAATAATGTTGTTATCAGACTTCACAGAGTCCTCTTTCTTCTCATAACACTGTTCTTCTACTAATCACATTTTAATAAGACATACATGTCAGTTCAAGAGAACTACGTACAGACCTATCTCATTATGTTTCTGAAGAACCTTGTGTCTCAGTTTGTCTCGCCACTGTACTTCACTACATCTTTTTAGAAAAAGTGAGGCTTTAAAATGATTTAGGAAATGGTCTTGCACAAGTCTTCAAATTTAAACCAAACTATGTCCAGAGAGAAATTCTGATGAACATTAAGGGAACTGGCTTACTCAGCTATCTAGGCATATTGCTTGTCAAATAGTTTTCTGAGACATTTATATGGTGTAGGGAAACCGAACGGCCTGAACTTGTGATTGAGAACCTGGAGGAGGGCTGTGACTGCCCAGGAGTGTGCAGGCAAATTGTTGGCACCTGTGCTTCCCACCTGACTGAAGGGGTGGACCCAGGGCAGGGCTGCTCTGGGCTCATATAAGGGCCACCAGCAATAAGGAGCACATCTCTCTCTGAGACCTGTATCTCATCTGAAGAATGTTGTTTGGGTGGGAGGTTGCTGTCGGTTGTGTGAGTTGGAACTTTTTGCAGAATCTTTTGCATATGTCCTTTGTTAAACTGTGTAGTACTTTGCCTGGGATTGCAAAGAAAACGTTTGAAGCAATTTTGCTTCTTGGTCTGCAAAACATATGGCAAGGAGGCGTATTGATATGTAAATGTCGGTTTGAAATTTGAATAAAAACCCAGGAATAGTTTTTTGATGCATTAATTTCCACCAGCTGAGTTTTTTAAATTTTCAAATTTCAACTTAAGAACTAACTTAAGAATCCTGCTTTTGGCTTTGATAAAGCCCTGTCTGTTTACCTGGTATTTATGAGGGATGGGGTTACTTCTTGATGTATGTAATAAATTACAGTAAGTGAGGTTTAAGCTGTGGACAGACTGGCATTTCTTTTCACAATGATGTAATTGGCTTGTCATTTAAATATTATTTGGTTCCTTTTTAGGATCAGATGAGCTGTTCTGGAGATAAAAAAAAAAAAAAAAACAAGTGGGAAGAAAACAAAAGGACTGTCTCATTAGTTTGTTTTGGGGGTTCTTAAAATCTTTTTTTAAATTTTTTTTTTTTTTTTTTGGGTTTTTTTTAAAGTTGAAATCTGCAAGGTAATTTTTTCTTGACAGTCAAGGTCTTGTTCTTTGTTAGATCTCAAGCACTATAGCAAAACAGAACTAAAAGAACTGTATGAATTAGCCATTGTGTTTGAAGTAGGGTGCTTTAGAAAATATAACAAGTGTTGCCTGTGGTAAAGCTGAGTTTATAGGTTGTGAGACATTAGGGGAAAGCAGACCAAGAAAACATGATTCTGAATAACTCATATGTTTCACAGTAGAGTATGAGGTGTTTCTGGAAAGAAACACTCAAGATGAAGATTCAGGCACTGTTCAGTCTGCAAGACTATCTAAATAGCATCTCAAATGTAAATAAAAATTGAAGGAGACTGAGTGTAATGCTTTCAGTGGGCTTAAATTCAATGGGACATTAAAAGAGGTAGCTTTTAAAGAGAGGAGACAGTGGAATGGTAAAAGGAAAAAGTGAGTAGGAAAAAATGAGCATCAAATAGCGCAACTGAAAAATACCCAGCATCTTACTCAGCAGAATATAGTTAGGTATGTAGTGCTTAATGTACAGATCACTCACGGGAGGAGAACAGATGATGAATTACAGTAGAAATGTAGTACAATGTATTTATGATGTTGATGTTGACATCCCTGCTGTTTTGTGGAATGTGTTCATTTTATCTACTCAGTTTTTACTTGAAATTACTTCTATTTGAATACTTGAGGTTTAACAACTTCCACCCTTCAGGTACAACTTAAAAGCATTTACCTCTTGAATACTTTTCCCATTTTGTCATACTAACAGAATTGCTTAAGAATATTTAGGTTGTGGACTCTCCCACCTCCCATCCTACGTCTCAATTAAGTACAGAAAGCATTTAAATCAATTAAAAGTATCTCAGAGGAGAAACTAATTTAATTCACTGACAAACGGAGCTAATCACCAGGGAAAGAAAGACTGCTGATACTGACTCCCAAAATACTAATTCTCTCCTGTCAGCAAGGAATTAAGAGAGGAATATATATATATATATATATATATATTTTTTTTTTCTGACAACTGTGGTTTTTTAGCTACTAGCTGCCAAGGGTTATGGTAATTGTAAGCATACATTGCACAAATAGAGTGGTCAGCAAGAAGGTTCCTGGCATTTAGTAACACAGCTAAGTTAAGCTACATTAAAATGGAAAACAAAGAAACCAAAGCAATAATAAAAACAATGCACTAAACTGGTGTTAGAAGCCTTAAAGGTTTGTGTATTAATGCTCTCTAACTTGTTTTTATCACACAGCAAGATGGTTAGATTTGTTTAGCTAAAGTGTAAAAGATGCACTGGGTCATCACCGAAATAAAGCAGAATCAATTTCTGAGTGCAGTGAAGAGACAGATTCTGTTGGGAACATCTAAATGACATTTTCCACTTGTGTAGTGTTACATGAAATGTTTTATTGCTCTTTTTCCAGACATGTCTTTAGGATCCCACCTGAAGAGGAGAGGTCAGTGATAAAGATATGTTACCATTAATATTAAAGTGCTACTTATTAAACTTTAGAATTAGTACTGCACACTTGTTACAGATTATACCTTCCGAGCATCAGTGTCTTGTTCAGCTTCTTGATTTTTGTTTACGAGGAGGCAGTGTTGAAAACAGAGCTCACAGAGACAGTATGAGTCTAAAATTCCAGTCATCTTAGGTCAGTGTTTCCACGTGGCTTCCTTGCAAATTACTTGAGACATACAAGATACTAAAATGAATTGCAAAGTAACTCATGTTCATAATAACATCAGTTATTCAGTTCAAGAACCAAACCAGTGCATGGGTGATTTTTTTTCTGAAACAAACCACTACACCTGCAAGTAGGAGTATATAGACATCAACTCTCTCTCCTACATGGCAAAAACCTTATCAGTGTGGAGGGCTTAGTACATAAATGACATGTATCCTGTTCAAACTGTTTTTCTATTAAAATATTTCTGATGCAGTTGTTCAAGAGTGGTTAAGTGAGAAACAGAAGGGAAAGGTGGCTGTGTCTGTGCTGGAAACGAAAGTATCCTTTTCATAAATCTGCTACATCAAGAAAGGGAGTTCAGAGAAGCATGCTAAAAAGGGGGAGGGGAGGAAGGGGGTAAAAAGCCTCTTTTAATGTTAGATTTCTAACTTGTAGTTTAGATACAAATCAAAAAAAAGTCAATTGGCTTCCATTCAAATGCTGTTATTTCTGCTGGCCCTTCTTCAGACTTTGATGTCTGTATGGAGGGATTTGCTCAACAGTTACTATGAAGCAATCTATGGATAGGGAAGTTAAGGGAACAATTAACTTTATGCTATCAAAAGAAGGAGTTCTTGGTCTCTGCTGTGTAGCTCCCTCCCTTTGGTTTGTTCACTGTCCTGTGAGCCAACTGAACTTGCTAGTCAGGACAGAGCTTCATGATGTGGCAAAACTAAGATATCTGTTGCTTTTGAACAACTTGAGGGGGAAAAAAGAGAGAGACTTTTCTCCTTCCAATCTTTTTCTTCCCTTTTTCAGCCTGGGACTATACCAATATGTCAGGCAATTTTAATAGTTCACTGTGATGAATGAGTAGGGATTGCCGAGGTCTACAGCACTGAGCCATTCTATGGCCCAGTTCCTTGCAACTTTCCTTCATCCCACAGTGGCATGCTGTGCTGGGGTGGCTTCAAAATCTATGCCGCTTCTCAGCTGTCAGCTTTCTTTCCAAGCTCGCTGTCCATTCAGTCATGCGAGGTATATCTTAGCTCTTAGTTAAATAAAGCTATGAATGCTAAAGTAGTGTTTGCCTATTTTGTTCTGAAATATCCCAAAAGTTGGAGCGTCTTCATGCACGTCTCTGGTTCAAGTTAATGAATGAAAACACTGGAGGCACTTAAAGACAAAAAAAAAAAAAAAAAAAAAGATTCATAAATGCAGATGCCTCAGTATTACGTAATGAGGTACGAGACTCAGTAAAAAATAAAGGCCAACACCAAAGTAAATGTTTCTTGGGAAACAGCTGGCATGGTTTCTGTGAAGGTAGATACAGGCAACATCACAGACTTCCAGCAGATTTTTGAGTAAGGAAGCATGTAGACAAAGGCAAACCAGGAGATGTACTTGGATTTTGAAAAAGCATTTGTGAAGGTTTCTTGCCAAAAGCTTTTAAATACAATTACAGTGGAATTGGAGTAAGTGTCCTATTCCTAGCTGAAAGTCTGATAAAGAATGGAAACAATTAGAGTTAAATGATTACCTCTTAGGGGAGAGAAAAGTCAGCAATGCTGTCCTCCAGAAATGCTGTTTATGGATGCTGTTTAAGGATGCTGCTTTGCTTAATGATTCATCAATGACCCAGGAAAAGGGAGTGTCCACTGAATGATACTGGGATGGTGTTAAACTTTTTCTGGGTAATCAAGTGCAGTGCTGGTGGCAAGAACTCCAGACGGCCTCACAAAACGGAACGAGTAATAAAAATGCAGCAGCAGAAAACAGATGAACAAACAAAACCCCCTACCACCACCACCCAAACAAAACCCCAAAACTAAACCCCAGCAGGCATCATCAGGAAGAGCAGTGAGAGCGAGGCAGGAGGCAGTATGTTGCTCTGAGAAACCTGGATGTATTTCTGTCTGAAGTGAGTACAGTGTGCTGTTCTGGTCTGTAACAACACAACAGTTCTAAAGACGGTATTGAGAAAGATAACTAAAATCTTTGAAAAGGAGAAACTGTCTGTCTTACAAGGGAAGACAAGGGTTTGGATTCTGATTGTAAAAAGGTAATGCTGAGAGACACCATCAAATTTTACAGTTGAGGAAGGTTCTGCTTAAGGTGAATGTAGAGATAAGGTTCTTGACTCTGTGCGTAGGGGGTTTTGGGAATCTGCTGCCTAAGTATCTAGAAAGTATGCAGTGTCAGCAGGCCAGAAAGGTAGACAACATCTACATAAGGAGATCCTAGAGGGAATAGGTGAGTGTATGTCATCTATACACAAAGCAGATGTAATATCACTATTACAGCCGTTGTGTGTGCTAGGAGTGCATGATGGACAACAAAATAAGCAAGTCTCCCTAAACAGCATCTCCTTTGTCGTTATTCTTGTTTTACACAGGGGAATATGACTATCTCAAATCATGCATCTAAGTTCCCTGCATCTGCGGAAATTGCTGGGACCATCCAACTGGAAATGCTGTATTGCTGATCATGGCACCAATGCTGCTTACCAAATCTGGGACAAGGTGGACTGTTGCTGAGTCAGAAGGGCATTTTCACATGTATTTCCTTAACTAAGGCACAGAATGTCCCCTGTCACTGTACTCTGCAATTTCCATACCACGTTTTTACAGAGTTGCATGAAGAATACATCTGGTGGTCTCTGGGATTTTCACCATCCTCCCTTGAAGGTGGAGATGTGAGCAGTGCCTCCAGCACACGTGCTGTGTAAAGGGCCTGGTCATGAGAACTGCAGTGCTGGGTTTCTGTGTGCTGTGCTGTAAGCAGAATGCTTGCTTTGTGCAAGTATTTTGAATCTTTCTCAAGTGTCTGTAAGTAATGTCATCCATTTATTCTTACTTCTGTCTGCGCTTTTAGGTGGTGATAAAACTAGTTTAAAAAAGAAAAGAAAAAGAAAAAGAAAAGAAGCAATGCTGACAGCCAGCCCCGGGAAATGTGATGACACTGTGGGAGGGCCTGGCCCCCTCTGAACATACCCCATGCTCATGCAGGTGGGACAGCGCAGACGTTTTATTTTAGGACTGCACCAAAAGAGGACTGGGTACTTGCTTTCCCCTCCTTTACGTCGCATATCGGCCCATAACGCTTTCCAGAAGCACTTTCTGGAGGGCCCCGCGCAGCACCCCGCGCTGCCTGGCAGGAGGAGCGCGGGAGAACGTCTCCTGCGGGATGACCGAACCGCGGCCTCGCGGCGCCTCCTCACGGCCCAACGGCCGCTTAACGGCTGCCCAACGGCCGCCCGCGGGCCGGGGCACAGCCGCCGCCCCCTCCCTCCCCGCGAAGCGGGCGTGGCGGGGGGGCCGTGGGGTCGGCAGAGAAGCAGCGTCGGGCGGGCTCCCTCCGGAGGGCTGAGCGCGCTACTGCCGCCGCGCTGAGGGAGCCCGGCCCGGAGCGGAACGCGCTGCTGCCGGCGGCGGGTTCCGGTTCTGACAGAACTGAGCGAGGCGGAGGGAGAAGCAGCACCTCATAAGGCTGCTTCCTGAGATCGTAAAGTCTGAGTGCAGGCTCGGAGTGAAGGGCAGCCCGCGACGGGGAGAGGCGTCACCGGGCGTCCCGAGGGCAGCTGGGGTGTGAGGTGCGGCCGCGCTGCCGGGGAAGGCAGCAGCGTGGTTGTAGAGCGGGGCAGCACAGCAGCTGCTTCCACAGCCAAACGCGTGCCTCTGCCATGTCCGCGGCCATGTGGAAACTGAACTTTCCTGGTTTATATCACCACACAGTGTGGAACCAGCCAACCAGCGGCTCGTGGCGGCAGGGCTGCCGCAGCCTCTGTGAGACGATGAGGGCATTACACTTAGCTTATAGCCTGCCCGACAATAAGCCAGGCTGGTGACAGCGTGCTGGCACGCTCAGAAGCTCAGAGCAATTATTTAAGGACTGAACACACCGCTCAGAGCACCTCGGCTGAGGCACTCTCCAGATATCTGTGCCACAGACAAAGCCCTGAGTGTGTCCCATGGCTCTGCTGTGTGCGGCCCTCCTGCTTTTAAATAATCTGGACACTTTCAGCACTTGTGCTTTCTCCCCGTGCGTCATTCGTAAGTGCAGTGCTTCATCTGTAGCAGTGGGGAGAAACTGCGTCACTTTTCTGTTCACCTTTTCCTGTCAGGGTGCCCCGAAACTCCTGCACGCGCTGAAGCAAAACGGAAGGGTTTGGTGAGTGACTGCTGCTGCTCTTTCTGCTCTTTCTCCACAGTTAGGGAACTTTACTACTTACGATTTTATGCTGATTCTTTTACAGTCCGTGTTTTTTTTTGGGGGGAAATACTGATTTCCCTAATTTTCATGTTACTCAGAGAACCACACAGAGCCCATCTGTCACAGCCGGTGGAGCTCTCGCTGGAGCCGTTGGCTCCATCCCTGCCCTCGGCCCTCCCTTTCCGCGGGCGCTGCGCTCCGCGCGTCCCACCCCGCTGCTCTCAGGGCGCTGGAAGCCTCCGGCCGGTTTCCCTAACCCTCGATTCTCACTTTTAGCTGGGATTCGCGAGCGGCACGTTGACCCTTCCGGCCCCACCGTGAAGCCGCTCCCGCTGCCCCTCTTGCACGCGGGGCCGGGGCCGCCGCTCGGGGCGCTGCCGGCAGGGGGCGCTGCTGCCCCGCTCTGGCCCCGCTCGCCTCCCCCGGCGGTTCCATTGGAGCGGCCGGAGACAAGTTGGCGCCATTTTGAAGCCGACAGGGGGACCGGGGCGAGCTGCGGAAGGGGAGGGGGTTAGAGGCGATTGGCTGCGGCGACGGCGGCAGCTCCTCTCCGAGCCCGGAGCGGCGGCAGCGCGGAGCGGACC
>WBMW01002012.1:210842-235084 GCA_013396635.1 Penelope pileata
TTTCTCGCTCCCCTGCAGCTGGTCTTTCTGCTGAGGTCTCTCTCTCTCATAACTTCTCTGCCTAGTTTGTGCTTGTATATACTCAAGCTTCTGATTAATACTTGATTGTCCAGTAAATCCTACTTCTTCTTAGCTTGTTTGGCAAACCTCTGACTTCCAGCCTCTAGCTTCCTAAACTGTGGTGTATTTTTTGTTTTTCTGTTGTTTTCCCCCTCCCGTCAATTTAGGTTCCCTGTGTTTTGCCTTCCCCATGACCCCTAAGCTTTCTGCTCCATTGGTCTGCAGCAGCTTGTTGGTAAATCCATACCTCAGCCATTTCCATGCTAAACTGAGTTTTGAGTTTTTTGTCTTGAGGACTTAGGATAGCCTGCTCTTGAGTTGAGAATCTGGGTGAGGTATGGACAACTCCAGCTCTTTCCAATAAAGAACTGGTGATATCTGGCTGTGAGCAGACAGGTGGATTAGCAATGGATTCAGTTGTCAACAGGATTTACCAGAAATGTTCATCATTGTCATCATTGTCAAGGCTTGGCTATGTTACCCTTCTAACTTGAGAGCAAGTAATAGGGAATCAGGATAGAGGAACCTGGAACGTGCACAATAGATTCTTGTACCTGAAGAAATAGATGGAAACTCAGAGCTGTCATACCTTGCTTCCATGCTCGTAGTCAAAGACAGCGTAAGCAGTTGTATATACTTATGAATTCTTTAAAACTTATTGTAAAAACAAACAAACCACAACTTCCTGTTAATAACATGTGAAGACGAGTTTCTTTTGAGTTTTCTCCTGTAATCTCCTGTAGATATTATTCTGTTTTAACTCTTTTCATTTATAGAGCATAATCCATCAATGTGTCTGTTTTGGTTGGGGAGTGTTTTGTGTGGGGGAGGGTTGTGGTAGTTTTTTTTTTTTTCCCTTCATATGTGTTAATGCAGATGTGTATAGGCTACTCTGGAAGTAAAGCCTCCTATTTTATTATGCTGGCTCATGATGTCAGAGGCAAATGTTGGTGGTATGGCAGTAGAGGTTGAACCTTGCTGCCGATATTCCATTCCATGTTGTTGCTGTGTGACAGATGGCAGCAGAGGGGCACTCTGACACAAGGGCATATGACATGGAGGTGTGTATGAAGCAAAGGTATAATTGAGTTTCTCCATGTGGGAAAAATTGCACCCATTGACATCCGTTGATGCTTGCTGAACGTTGATGAAGACCAAACAGTGGATGTGAGCACAGTGAGGTGGTGGGTGGTGCTTTTCAACAGTGGTGACAGCGATGTGAAAGAAGAATCGTGTTCTGGACCGCCATGCACAGCTATCACAGCACAAAATGAATTGCATCTCGATCAGCTCATCCATGTGCATCAGCAGATTATGACCATGAAACTGTACGGAGCTGAATGTTATCTTTAGTGCATTGGGAACAGTGGTGGCGATGTTGGAATGTCACAGAGTTTGGTCCAGATGGGTCCCATGAATGCTAGCACAGGAACAGAAAGAACACTGTATGCAAGCTTTTCAGTACCTATTGAACTGATACGAGGCTGAAGGTGGCAGTTTCCTAAATTGCATCGTTACTGGTGATGAGATGTGGTGTCACCGCTACGAGCCACAGTCAAAGCTGCAGTCCATGGAATGGTGACATGTGAATTCCCCATTGAAGAAGAAGTTCAAGATGCTGCCCTCAGTGGGTAAAGGGATGTGCACTGTCCTTTGGGATAGGAAAGGGATGATCCTTCTGGATTTCCTGGAACCAGGACAACCATCAACTCTGGCTGCTACATTGTAATACTCACTAAACTGAAGACTCCAGCTCCTGGAGTCAGACCAGAGACCTTTCTCTTGCAACACAATAATGTCATTCCGCTTACCAGTTTGAAGACCATGGAGCACATTGCCAATCTTGGCTGGACTGCCCTACCACACCCACCACCATATAGTCTGGATTTGGCACCTTCTGACTTTCATTGGTTTGGGCCGATGAAAGACTGTGTGGGAAACATTTTCCTAGTAACGATGCTGTCGTAGCAGCTGTGAGATAGTAGGTCACCTCTCCTGGTGTGGATTTTTATGAGTGCAGCATGCAGGCTCTTGTTCTTCTGTGCTGGCAAAAATGCATAGCTAATGGTGACAATGTTGAAAAACTGTGTTTTGCAACTGAGAATTTGCTCTATTGACTAGTGTTATTGTGCTCTTTGTAGCAGTTGTAGTTTCCATGGAAATAAATAGGAGGCATTACTTTCAAAGCATCTACATCAGTTTTGTATTCTGGGTGGATTTGTGTCCTTCTTGGGTGGGTTATTGTAAGGAAGAGATCCAGTCTCTGTGCAGCGAATATGCAAGAGATGAGGTCCAACTGATAACTGATTATATTTAGAATAACTAAATATTAAAGATGGATTTCAAAAAGGAAAACAAGCTACAGAGTTCAAAAACCTGCTATAAGGAAGACTAAAATAGCTGTAATTATACATACATTCCTGTTTGTACTAAAGCCAGGATTAAAATTTATCAATATGCATTAATCCCTGAAGGAAGAGTGCAAAGAGGTCAGATCCAGGCTCTTGTCAGTGGTGCCCCATGCCAGGACCAGAGGCCACAGGCACACAGTGGCACACAGGAGGTTCCCTCTGAACACCAGGAGCACTGCTGTGCTGTGTGGGTGACGGAGCACTGGCACGGGCTGCCCAGAGGCTGTGCAGTCTGCTCCTTGGAGATCTTCCAGAGCTGCCTGGACGTGGGCCTGGGCACCCTGCTGTGGTGTCCCTGCTGGAGAAGGGGTTGGGCCAGGGGATCTCCAGCGGTTCCCTCCAATGTCAGCCATTTTCTGAATCTGTGAGAACAAACCCTTAGGGCTGTGTAATTAGATAGGGATGAATAACTGTATTAAAAGAAATTACAGGATTCAATAGGCTATTGACAAAGAGAGTTGCTCGTTGATTGAACGTAGAGATAAATGGTAAAGGTAAGCTGGACTTTGCAGATAGAAAAGTTCAAAAATCTTCAGAATGGTTCCTGTTTTTTTTGTTTTTAGTGATCTTACTGGTGTGTTCATGTCTAATAGTAGATGACACTAGACTTTGCCACTTGAAGTTTCTTCTAGTTCTTTAGTCTTAATAACCCATCACTAGTGCACTTAGTTCACCTGTCTGAAGTAATTTTTTATTTCATTGCTATTTTGAAAACAAAAATATAGGTTCTTCCTCTGTCTTAAGGGACACAATTATTTTTTCAATCTGTGGCTTGCTGTTGTGTCAAAGTTCTGTGAAAAGCCAATAAAAATGTTATCTGGGGGAAGGAAAAACTGAACTGATACAAGCCTTCTGGGTAGGCAACTTCTATTTGTAAAACACCCAGCAAAATGTGATTTGGGTACTGAGATTGCAGTATGCAGCCCCAGTATCAATGTTTATTCATAATTCATGTTGATTAGGAGTGGACGCAGTGTTACTTAGCACAAGGTCAGTAGAATACCCATGCTTTCTTTTGGGTCTCACAATTCAAACCATCCCAGTACTATTTTTGTTTGCTTTCTTGTTCCTTAGTAATTATGATTGAATCGTTTCTAATAGAATGCTAGGCATTTTGATTTTTAGTTAATCATTATATACTTAGAGATGGGAGGGAGCCTTCTTATATGTACGAGTTCTGACTTGCTAACAAAGCAATTATATATCTGTCGTCCATCTGCAACATTTTACAAAAGTTGTTTTGCTCATGGGGTAGCATGCCTGTATTCTTAACATTTTTGTAAGAATTAAACCTTTAGTGGTAAGACTCTGTAAGGCATTTTTTGCTAAATAAGTACTAAAACGATACCAAGTGCTGTTCTCTCGGAAGGGGCAATGCAGTGATTAAATGTCTTTTATTCCTAATGTCTGTCTGCTGTAGTTGTCTTCTGCTTTCTGTGATGATCCCCTTATTCCCTATGACACCTATTTCTCTCATTATGTTTAACTACTAAAAATATTACTTTAGAAAGCTAACATACCTCAGTAATGCAAAATATGAGGCTGTTAGGACTGGTTTTCTTATGATGTTTTGAAAATAGAGCTAATTTAAAGGAAAACAGAAATCTTTCACCCCACCCCCATTCCTTTTCAAGTGCTGGAGGAAGGAAACCACTCTTGCCTTACTAAACCTTAGAGAAGATTCCCCACTAAAGCAGGACTGTGCCAAAATTATGGCCACAGACCAGTGGTATTGTGAAATACCAGTTTGATCTTTAGACTTGATATCAGTTCTTCTCTTGTTTTTGCAGTACCAGTGTAAGAATTGTCTTTTGTAGTTCTAATAAAAGAAATATTTTGCACAGTGAAAGGCTTGCTTTCCAGATATGTGTTCATGTAGCCTGGAACATACATCTCCTTTGTATACTGATGGAGTTGTGCTATATTTGATTCAGATGCTTTCCTTCAGTTATCCATCAGAAAGTTGTTTCAAAACTTTAATTTAAAAAACCTAGACCTTTTTTTTTCTAGTTATAAGCTTTTCTAAATTGTCTCAACTATTTCTATTCATGTATTTGAGCTATTGTGTTGTAGTTTTTTTGCTCTGTTCTCCTGATCTAGTAGACTTACTGGCACTTTTCTCTATTTGAATTTTCTCAGCTGTACGTTGTATGCCAAGAAAGTTTGTACCAGTAAAATCCATGCTAGGTCTTGTGTGGTGTGATTGCACAGCACTGGTGTGTAGTCTTGTGATTTTTCTGTGCTTACCCCCACCCCCTCTTTTCCCTTCTTACAGTGACTTTCTTTCAGGCCTGCAGCATATATTCTTGTTTAGTGGTTCAGATGCTGTCCTTGTACTTAAAAACATTCATCTCTCTACTCTTTCAGTGTTCTGCTGAAGAAAACCTGATCCATCTCTGCATTAACTGTGCCTTTCAATTTAGTACTCTAAAAATAAATGATTTTAAGTGCAAGGAAAAAGTGCAGTGTTTTATCACAGACTGGTCAAACAAATTACCCCACCATGATATGATGTCCTTCTAAATTATGTTTATCCCTCTATTTAAAATTCTTCCTCTAGAATGCAGATTTTTTCTAAACTTTTAACAAAAAATATCAATATCTCAAACTCCTGCATCTGTTCTTCCAGAATTATTTTCCCACTCTGCATTATTACAAGAAAATACAGGGAGTGCTGTTACTTAATCTTAATGGTGTTCTACACCTTAATTTTTAAATGCCTTTCAAGAGCTTTGTATATATCAATATCACACCGTTTCTTGAATTTTAAGATGCTGTCTGTGTAGTTAGTTCCATTTGGAAATGTAAAGTTTTTAACATAGACACAATAATGTCTGATTGAAGAAAGCTGTTACTAATTGCCAGGGGGATGGAGTTCTGCCGGTCCTTTCTTCAAAAATGGATGTTCATCTAATGTTAGGCTATTTCAATAATAACTCTATAGATCTATATCTAATCATTACTATGAAGTGGTACTTTCTTTCCATTTTTAGCTATTAGGATGCAATTTTTTCTTCAGGTTTGTTTTTGTTTTGCTTTGTTACAATAGCTATCTTTGTTTGGCTCTGACTTGATAATTAACACTCTTTGAGGTGTAAGAAGTAGTCATAGCCCTCGGAAATGGGAGTTAAAACTTCCAGAAAGTGATTGTTTGATATCGCTCAGTAATACGAAAACTTTTCTTGCATTCCGATAAAAGGAGACAAACAGTCTAGAAGTCCAGATTGCTTTGTGCTTTTGACATGGATTTTTGCCCATAATCACCATGTTGAACTTGTATAAATCTTCACATCAGTTTTCAGTTTGTCCTTTTCAAAATAGACTAATTTTTCTGCCTGTCTGTATTAAATATAATCATTCATTGCCTCTGAATGCTGACAGCGTCCTATGTTGTGTGATTGCAGATCTCTGTGATACTGTTTGCCAAATGTGAGTTTTGTCATGTGTGTATGGGTTTGCAAATAACCTATATCCTAAGTAAATGGGACACAGAGTAGCTTTGGTCATGCAGATGCGTGCATGTGGCTTTTTTGACAGCAGAACAGAAGTTTTTTGTTCCAAGTTTCCCACTGAGAGCACTCATCTTAGATGCAGTATTAGTTCACGAAGAGGCTCGTGGGCAGGTTTCACTGCTTCTCCTCTGTATTACGCAGTTCAAGAGTACAGATAGGATGTGATAGTTTTGGGTGGTGGAATGTGCAGATGATGCATATGCTATTGGTTCACTGTGTGAAATGCCAAGTGGTGTTCAGAACAGTTTTGCTTATGGTATACACTGACACTGAGAATTTGAATTACTCTGTTTTTCTGGGGATGTAAATAGGATTGCAAATGTGTCCTAATGTCTTTGGAGCACCAGTATGTCAGACTCCTCATCAGCACCTGATAGGCAGGGTATCTCAAAGAAGTTAAGTGAGTTGCAAGGTGAATATATATTA
Source organism: Penelope pileata (assembly GCA_013396635.1). Taxonomy (NCBI): domain Eukaryota; kingdom Metazoa; phylum Chordata; class Aves; order Galliformes; family Cracidae; genus Penelope; species Penelope pileata. The sequence continues at coordinate 217,252 of WBMW01002012.1, forward strand.
TAAAAAGAATATTAAATGAATTTCCTCTCCCCAAAATCTGTGGCTTCTGTGTGACCAAAATGGCTTTGATTTCCATAGTTACTTGAGATGTTGCTCTCAACAGCCTCTGGAATAATAATTGTTACTGTCCAGAGTCAGTGATTTGACAACTTAAGCTGCTAGATACAAGGAATGATAGTTGCTGTTTGGAGGAATGTTTGCAGATTGCACAAACTTAGCAGCAGAAAGTAGAGCTTATGTCAAGATAAGGTATGTATGAAATGAGTCTTCGTTCACCAATGGTAGACACAATGGACTTTAGTGAGCTTTATGGTCTTGCCTGGTTCTCCCTGAGTGTCCTTTGTAATAATTACTCTACTTTATTCTCAGATCTCATCAGTATTTCTAAAAAGTGTGCTTTCACACAAACATTCTGGCTTCCGTTTAGTACAGATTACTTTGAGCCTTCTGTTTGAGCAAGACCATCTTTCTTCCTGCAGTCGTAACATCAGCAAGACAGACACGAGAGGCCTGATTTCAGAACTCAGTATACGTACTTTCATTTCAGTCTTGCTTAGGCCATGTTCTTATTGTAGACACTAATACTTTTTTGATTGCATTATTTCCTAAACTATTCAAATCATCCTGAGGCAGATTGTTAAGGCACAGACACAATAAAGATATATTTTGTAGGATCTTATTAAAATCAATCATCTGTAGAGAATACGTGTGTTTTGCAGTTTTCGGAGGCTCTGGGCAAATTTTCTTGAGGGACAAAGGATGTGCTTTGGTATGATTAAAAGTACTGTTGTCCTAAATTCATATTTGTATTTGATAGGATAAGGAAATTAGCATTTTTAGACAGCTCTGTCAGATTTGTGATATATTGGGTTTATTTTGTCTTGGATTCATTCTCGGATGTGATTGAACCATTCCGCAGTCAACCACAAACCCTTTACGTAGAATATATCAACTAAGTATTTCAGGTCTGTCAAAGCTGAAGTGACTAAAACCAGGTGTGTGTGGATATGAATGAACGGTATCTAGACAACTGAACAAGAAGTGTTAGCAGCCTTTCTTTGTTAACTTAATTTAGTTAAACTTCATAGTGTCCCAGTGACCTGTGGTATGTGAGAGCACATCATCATTTGAATGTTAAGGTGAAAAGGTCATTGTCAAAAACTGTCTTCCTCTAAGACTTCATGAAATCTTTTAAATTTACCCGTTTCCTCTCCCTGTTTCTCCTTCCCACTGGAAGTGTTACCTTGTTATAAAATCCTCTGCATCCAAGCTGGCGGTTGTGGTTTGCCCCAGCAGATAGCTCAGTCCTACACAGCAATTTGCTCCCCCCCCCTCAAGTGGGATGGGGGAGGGTATTAGGGGAAAATACAGTAGAACTTGTGAATTGAGATAAAAGCTATTTACTATGACAGCAAAGGAAGTAAAAGAAATGTTGTTATATATATACACAAAAATAAATGATACACAAAGCAATTGGTCAGCACCTGCTGACTGATGCCCAGCCAGTCTCTGGAAGTGGCCCCTCCCCAGCTAACTCCTCTCCCTTACATCACGTGATGTCATATGGTATGGAATATCCCTGTGGTCAGTTTGGGTCAGCTGTCCGGACCTGTCCCCTCCCAGCCCCTTTGCTGGCAGAGCAATACAAGAAGCTGAAAGACTGAAACGTCCTTGGCTCTGTTCAACACTGGCAGGCAACAAGTACAAACAATCAGTGTGCTGTCAGCTTTGTTTTTTATTCTAGAACCAAAACACAGCTTCATACCAGACACTATGAGAGAGGCCACGTCTGTCTCAGCTAGAAACTAAGACACTGGCGTTAGTGAGAACTGCATTCCTGATTTCTTAAGTATAGTGACACCCTGCCTCTTCGCATTTTTTTCTATTCTGTTTTTCTAGAACAAAATAAATCACGTCTACAGGACTAGAAGTTTTAAGCATGTGTGTTAGGTAAAAATTGCCATGCTCCTGTCCAACCAAACTTAAGTTCAAACCAATTTAAGTGGCTTATTGTACTTTTTTTTCCTGTACAATTTTTTTTTTTTTTTTAATTGCACTGTTATTTCATTGTAATGTCACATGCTTTGCCTTGAATGTTAAAAAGAAGAGACTGGTCAGAATCTGCTTGTTACACACTTGTCTTTTTCTAGCCTTTTGTAGAGTAGGCTTGCATAGTATGACCATCTAACAAGTGATGAGATGCCATGTTTTCCGTAGTATTTGACTAACTGACAGATATCTTGCAGATGTCCATTTTCCTAGCATATTTTGTCAGCCTACGCTTCTGCACTTTTATGAAACAAATATTATACGTTTTTTATCTTAATCAATATTCCTTTGTTTAGCGATGTTTTTGCTTTTTCTTTCTCTGTCAGAATGTGTTGCTGTAGTTTTCCAGTTCATATCTCCGTTTTTTTTTTTTTCCCTGCAACCACGCACAGAAATAAGGAATTGTAATGCATACAATTCATTTACTCAGTCTTGGTAAGTGTGAAAAAGCTGAGATCCCACAATTAGAGAAGTTTGTTTTTTTTTTAACCTTTTAAAACCTCATATCACTGAAAATACTGATTTCCTAATGACCTTTAAAAACAAAAGCAATAAAAAACCCGACACTCTTTGCTTTTAATCACGTCTCTAATGATGGAATGTACAAGCTGGCTTGTTTTCGTATGCCATGGAATCTGCAAGTGTCTGCAACACTATTGGAGAGAGCGATATGCTCAGGTAAATCTGTATGGAATACCATGTACCTACCTGTTCTCTGGGAGGCTTTGACTCTAGGGGACTTCATCTAATGAATATTGAAAAATCGTATCCCCAAAAATAGGGAGTTAGCTGTGATCATTTCCCAGTTGGTTGCAAGGTGGATGGTTGGACTAGATGATCTTGTAGGTCCTTTCCAACCTAGTGTTTCTATGATTCTAAGGTGGAATACTACATTCTGTCCGAGTTGTTTGCAGGTTTTTAGAATGCTTCTTTAGAAAAGCCATGGTACCAAAGTTGGTGTGCTTTGTTCTTATTTTATTTAATCCTCCAAATCCTCTGTACATAATGGAAGCACCTCCTTTTGCAGTTATTACCTTAACATCTTTTCATTATTAACTTACGAGGTGGATGAAGAAACTTAATGCTCTTTGTGTTTTCTGATCTGAGGCTGATAAATACAGTGCTTCCTAGTTTAAACGGCCATTATTACTTGCATGCTGACTGTCAAAGGGTTGCCATTAATGGGAGGTCTGTAGTGGAAACCCAGTACTTTTCATATCATTTTCCTGGTTGGGAGTGTTACTTCTCCCTCACAATGTGGTTCTTCATTCCAGAAGAACATTAATTAGTGGTTTCTGAAAATTCTTCCTGTGCAAGTCCTTACTATGTATAGTGCTACCTTGCAGAAATCAGAACCTAACATTTTCTTGGTGCTGTGAATAATAGTGGTGTCATGATTTAATGATAGATCAGTAAACAGTATAACATATTTCTAAGAGAGAATGTGATACATTCATGTAGATGTATCTGAATCAGTATGAAAATGTAGGCAGATTTACATGAACATACGTGGTTCAACGCTCAAGTTTTCTATTTTACTCAACAGATGAAAAGTATCTGTCAAGTTTCAGCTTGAAGTAGCTTTTTATAGCGGAGTTATAATTCCTTAGTAAAAAATTTATTATGGAAATACATTTAATTTAGTGGCACTTACATAATGGAAGTATCTAACACCTAAGTCACTTCTCATCTTGGTCAATTGTTATCAGTCAGCTCTACGTAGCAGGAATTTAGCAGAACATAAAGATTTTCTGTAAATGACTTAAAATATTAAATTATTTGTATTAATATTAATGACCTTGTTAGAGAGAAAGATGTCTGCCTCTTCTGCCTGTGCATGTTGCGGGTTAATCTCTTTAGAATACCTCGTATCTTCAGTGCAAATTACAGCTGGACTGATTTCTTCACACACACTGTATAGCTGAAAGGAAGCAACTGTTTCCAAAGTATTTGTAGTGACTTACCTTTATTTGTGCAGAGATGTTACCTGCTGAGGTCACAAAAATAAAGAAACAGTAAAAAGAAATGGCAAAGTAGCATGCTGACAGAGAGATGGAGCTTTGGAGTGAACTCAGTGTCATGGATTATGAGATGAAAAAATTCGAGATTTCTTGTAATGTTCTATGAAAATTTAGAAAAAACATTCTTGGGAATAAAAATGATTCTAAATCATTTTTATCTTGTTGATGGAATGGCTTGTAATGGTGAGAGTTCACTGTTAGATTGTGGAGAATGGGTTGGTGAATATTTACACTTGTTGGGGTTTTGTGCGTTATGTAAACACGTGGATTTAAAATTCTATACATCACAACTTTCCTTTATGCTAGCAATTTGTTAAATTTGTTTAAGCTTATAATGGTTCTATGAACGTGAAGAAGGAGTATTATTCTCAGGAGTGCGTTGTAAAATGTCTTGCAAACACAATTAAAAGTCTAAGTGTTTGTATAGGTCAAGCTTATGTAAGCTTTAAAAAAATTATATGTAATTTAAAAATGTTTATCTTGCTTTCACTGAACGTATATATGTTATGAAAATAACAATTATTAAGCTTTTAAAGTTGATGACCTTTTATGCCTTAAAGTTAGGGTTCTGGGTTTTAAGAGAGATGAACAGTAAAGCACTGGACAGACTTGTAAGGGATGTAAGAATCAATTTACGAAAGCGTGATTCATGAATCATGTCTTGGAAAAGATATGTACGAAAATACTCGTAGGATTTAGACACAGGGATCTCTGAATTTATTTATCTCTGAGTTTATTTAATGATTAGCACAGTTAATTAAATCACCATTGTCAGTGTGAACTGCCATCCAAACAAAATACAATTAAATGGAATGTGGTTTAAATCCTCCTTTTAGAACATTGACTTAATATTCTGTGATATTTATTGACCTGTAAAATAAATTGCATCAGTTCTTAATATGCAATATGTCAATCCGAGTTTTATTTGCATGTGTGTTATGTTTTATATTGTTGAGCAAGTAGAGTATGTGTCTTTAGACTATTGATTAAAAAATTAAATACTGTACAGAAACCATCTGAATGTTAAACCCTTAATATTTAATAGCATGGCCAGTAGGCTTGCTCAGCTGGAGCTGGGTACTGAGTCCTACTAATCGTGGAAAGAACTAAGTATTCATATTGCAGTTACTTGAATTTGAACAACTTTTGGCAGTGTCACCTATTACTGATTAATTCTGTTTAGAGTAATGAATTGCTCTGTAAACATACTTTGGCTGTTTTCTGTAATTTTGCATCGTGTGATCTTTAGATTGAATTATTTTAGCACAGGAATTGGATGACTTTAATCTGTCCTGTTTTCATGCCCCATAAGTGCGTCTTCCATTTTTAATGCTTACTCCATGCTTCAATTTTCCTGTTATCGTTGTCCATGCATTTTTCTCTGTTTCTTTTCTTGCAATTGTCTCTTCCATCTTCCCCACCTTCCTTGGAGGGATTACTTTTTAACTTGTTCCCATTTTTTATATGTATCCATTTTACTGTGTGCTTCTGCATACTTTGCTCATGGTTTTCCTGATTTCAGGTCTTCCAAGTTACAGTTGCAGTGATGCTTCTGTGTTGAGATGCTGGATACTGCTGCTTTCAACTCTTCCTATGCCTCCTCCTGAAATGCTAGGTTCCTTTAGAACGTTTATTATAGCTTTCCAAGACTTGACTTAGCTTACAATAATTCTTAACCAAAGCCTGATTGAATTATGAATTTTATTTTGTATGATCTCTATTATTTATTTGGATTAGCGTTTGTTTATTGTATTTGTTGAAGTCTGTTTTTATATTCTTTTTTTATTATTTTTGTTGTCAAATACCAGCAGAAGCAGCAGTTAGGATCAGGTAGAATAAGCTTATATTCTGGCTGCTGTGAAGGATCTCTGGGTCCCAAGTCATAGCTGGCCTTGAAATAGAAGGTGTAAATGTGAGCATTCTGTTCCATGCTCCTTTTTCTTTGCCTTCTGGTTGTATAGATGGAGTAGTGCTGGATTTTTGGAAACATTAATCACAATGTTGATGATAATTATTAAACAAAAAAAACCCTGTCAACTGAATCCGTTTTGTTGAATCTCAGAAACTTTCTCATTGTGTTCTTTGAAAATGCTTATTGTCTTCCAGTATGTTCCAGAAGTGGACAACATATCTTTATTAAAAACAAACAAAGAAAAATATTAACAAAAACAGGAACAACTTCTTGAAATTGAACCAGTGGATATCACCTTGTTGATCTTTAAGTTTTTCATGTTTAAGATGTTCCAGATGCTGCTGAACGTAAGGCTCCAGTTCTTAGTTGTTAGTGTCTTCCTTTTCCCTGACAGAGGTTAACTGTAACAGCTGGCATAATTGGTATGTGAAATCACCAAGACTTTCATTTGGATAGAATCAGGGTAAAAACAGCCAGAAAAATCCTAGATCCTGTTAAGTGTTCAGCATGGATTATTTTGACAGGTACGCACAGCTGTACTGGCAGTCCAGAAGAACACCAATTTCTAGCAATGGGGTGTAACAAGCTAATTCACTTCTGTTTCGATAATAGTTCAAGGAACAATTGCTGGAAAAGGGGGTAGTTCAGCATTGAATTTTCTCACCTTGAATGATAGGTTTTATTTTTACCATTTCTTTTAGGTGAAAAGTTTTCAGTGAAGGTAAACGTTAATCCTGGAAAACATTCAAAAGAGAGTTGCACATTTTAATTACGCAGGAACTTTAAAAGGTTTATTATTCATTATCCTTTATGGCCTAAGTAATAGGCTGTTTCATTGATTCTTTTAATTTATGGTCCTTACGTGATGTATTAATTTTGTGGAAAATGGATTCCTATTTAGTGTTCCCTACACATTTGAGAGGGATGTGTTATTATGGACCATATCTAACTGTAGACTTGTCAAGCTTTATTATTTGTTGTAGATGCAAAATGAAGCATAAATTCAATTTCTCCCTGGCCCAGCAACTACATAAACATGTTCCTAACAAAAATCTAACTCCTGTTTTCTAATTTGTAATGTATTTTCTGAATCTCAAGCTTGCAAGGGAAAAGCAGCTCCAACCTGATGATGGCTGTGGTGCTCCAGAAGGCTTTGCTGCCCTGTGGTGGTCAAGGTCCTGCATTTGTGAACTTCAGAGTCAGCTCCATGGACAAGGCAAATCAGTCAGAGAGGTTTTTAATTAAAAAACTGCTGACCATTCCTCCTGACTAAACAGAATGGTTCATTTTGATAATTTCCAGTTAAACTTGTATTTCATGAGGAGGAAAAACCTTTCCAGTAATTGCTTTCTTGATGGTGTAGGCTGTTGTGGTGGGTTGACCTTGGCTGGCTGCCTACCATGCTGTGCTCTCACTCCCTCTCCTAAGCAGAACAAGAGGAGAAAATAAGAAAAAAACCTCATGAGATAAAGACAGATCACTCACTAATTACTGTCCTAGGCAAACCAGGCTCAACTTGGGGGAGATTAATTTACTGCCAATTAAAAACAGAATTATGAGAAACATAGACATAACTAAATCACCTTACTGCCCCCACACCCTCTTTCAGACTCAGTTTCACTCCTTTGTTCCTGACTCTTTCTCCTCCTTTCTACATCCTCCCACTCGGGCACAAGGGAGAAGGGAATGAGGGCTGTGATGGGTTCCTAACGCTTCAGGTACTTCATCTCTGCCACTCCTTCCTCTCACTCTTTGATTTGTTCTAACATGGTTGCTTCCCCATGAACTATACTTGTTCCTGAACTGCTCCAGCATGAGCCCTTTTCATGGATTCCCCCACGGGCTGCAGCTCCAACCCGGGCCCTGCTCCTGCGGGGGCTCTCCGTGGGCTGTGGCTGCTGCTGTACTGTGGGCTTCTCCATGGCTGTACGTGGAGATGTGCTCCATGTGGTGCCCATGGGTGGCTTGGGGACAGCCTGCTCCACCAGGGCTTCTCCTGGGCTGCAGGGGAACTTGTCTGTGCCTGGAGCACCTCCTGCCTTCTTTCTGCACTGACCTTGGTGGCTGCAGAGCTATTTCTCTTCCCTCCCGCCCCGACTGCCTCTTATTCCTCCCTTGCAGCGGTGTCTGTGTGGTGGTTTTTACCCTCTCTGAAATGTGCTCTCACAGCAAAGTCATCGGTTGCTGCTTGGCTCAGCTCTGAACAGCAGTGAGTCCTTCTTGGAGCTGGCTGGAACTGACTCAGGCCAACATGGCACCCATCTCATCTCACAGAGGCCATTCCTGCAGCCCCCTGCTAACAAATCCATGCCACATTAATACAAATGTTCCATGTCAAAGCTTGGATGCCAGTCAAGCTTAGAAGCTTGTTTGCGTCTCAGTGGGACATGTCAGTCAAATAGCTTAACTTTGACCATAATGTACAAGTTTGTCTTCAAGTGATTTCATAGTGCTCTAAATGGGACTATGTCACCTTATTCTAATCAAATTTCAACTGAGTTGATCTGATCCGTCAGCTGTCTGTCACTGGAAAGGGGGAGTTTTGATCCCCAGTTCCCTTAATTCCTGTTCCTTTGAATTGGCTCTGATGCTTGTCGCATGCTTTTCAAAACTGGTTAGGCTTATTTGTCTGAGTTGGTGAGTTTGATTCAGCAAAGCATTGCATCATCTTGGAGCATTCTTAGAGTGAGGACAGCAAGGCTCCTTTCTGCTGTGGTGAGCTGTTTAAAATAAACATATCCTACATAGTATCATCCCATCTGAAAGCTGTAATGGATGATCTACATCAAAAAGCAATAAGAGTGAACTTGGTTACATCTTCTATGTGTTTTTGAGCAGTTTTAGACTAGCTGTAATGACAGTGTATTAAGAAATACAGTAGAGATTTGAGGTGGTGTCGTTTTTCTGTGAGCATTAGGAAGTTACTTGGTTGGGTTTTCTCAGTAAAGCCTCCTGACTTTCTCATTATCTGTTTTTACTCCAGGTGCAAGTAAGTAGCTCTCCATTCAGCTGCCCTGTGTATGTAGGTACAGAGGAGTTGAGGAGCAGCGGTGCCTGTTATGTAGCTTTTGAATTGCATTGCATGCCATGCCTGTCAAGTGGCTTTAGTTTGTATGTTGAGAAGCGAGGTGACACTTGTATGTGCCATACATAACAGATGATGTGGGAAGGGAGCTCAGCGGCTGCATCCAAGGATGTACAAGTGAAGGATGAAGAAGTAAATAGATCTCAGGATGATTTGTCAAAGACCTTCTGTACTGAAAGGCACTTGTCTTTGTTCCTGATTATTATAGGCAAATAACACACTGTGATGCTTGAACTGACAACTTAAAATAAATAGCAATTGTTAGCTTTTAGTTTCAGCCTTAAATGACCCTTTTTTTTTTTTTTTTTTAAGAGAAGTGGTTAATAGTGTAACTTAGGATTTTCTTTTTCAGACTTAGCATCTCAAATATTTCTTAAACTGTTAACTTTCTGGTGAACTTGTTTGATAATGTTCATTCAACTCATTTTCTCCATTTCCTAAAATAAATGTTGTACTGTATCTGTTCTTTATAAAAATATTTAAATATCAACGTTAACGTTTTGTTTTGTAAAAGTTTATGAAAGTTAGGCAAAGTCTAGCTTACATTGTCATCCTGAAATGCAAACTGAAGGATACAAAATGCATAGTGGTATTTGAGGGAATGACTGGGTGAGTGTATTTCATGCTCCAGTTTTCCTTCTGTGTACAATGACCTTGATTTAGGTGTGCAAGTCTCAGTTATGACAGGTTGTGCTGTCCTGTTACAGAACATGCTGTCTCTCCTCGTGGATTTTAGTCAGTTTTGTTTGTTAACATATTTCTGAGGCATTCTGATTTTTGTACAGAAGGTCAGTAGGAAGAAACTGCTTGACTTAAAGTCTGCAGTTCAGGAAGGTGAAAACTGGGAGGAAGCATTTTAGACTAATACAGTGGGGGGGGGGAGGGCAAGGCAATGGCAGAGAAGTTTTGTTTCCTTTATTTTTTATTTTTGCATTCTTAACTGCTCTTGTATAGTCTTTTTCTAAAATGTTAATTATCCCAAGATGTGTAATCTGGTTTTACTTACTGTTGTCTGATTTTTCTAGTTATTTTATGTAAGTGAAGCTTTCAGTCTTGTAATAGAAGAGTAATGTGCATCTTCCTCATCTACTGCTGTAGAAGTTTGCATAGTTTAGGATGGATTAGGTGATCATCTGTTTGCAGCAGTTTAAAGGGACTGAATCACAGAATAGCTGAGTTATTTTTGTGGTTGTAATTTAGGAAGGGGATACTGTTGCTTATTTGCACTTTTTTGTTTAAAAACTTGGGTTTATGGCATAGAGGAAAGACTTGAATGGGCCTGTGCTGTTTGTGTACCTATTGCATTCTCTTGTAGGTTTCTCATCTAGGTTATTTTCACTCTCTTTAGGGTGGGATAGAAGTTTTTTGAAAAAACAATATCTACAAATTAAAATTGGGGATGCATAATGCTTCCAAAGCACTGCTCTAACTTCTGAGGTAATTGTGCTGTATTTAATTGTTTGGAAAACACAAAGTGCACTTCAGATGCCAGTGTTCAGAGAGTGTAAGAGTCTAAGCTGGCTAGAGTTTATTGTTAACAAGTGGTAGTAACAGTCAGTACAAGCTGCTTGACTGTATCTCTTAAGCGTGATGATCAAATACATCAGGAATGAAGAGTTTGGGCTTCTCAGTTATGTACTTTTTGGAAGTTTTATTGTACTGTAGGACAGTCTATCTGAATATCTGGAACAGGTTGCCCAGAGGGGCTGTGGATGTCCCATCCCTGGAGGTGTTCAAGGCTGGGTTAGATGGGGCTCTGGGCAGCCTAGTCTAGTACTTGACCTAATGGTTGGCAGCCCTGCCTGCAGCAGGGGGATTGTAACTAGATGATCCTTCAGGTCCCTTCCAACCCCGGCCATTCTATGATTGTATGAATATCAAAACCATTGTTGCCAGCCACAGTATCAATCACTAAAAACAAAACAAGAAGTATTTTGACCATTTTTTCTTTGCTTATGTAGTTTTTGTCTGTATACTTTTAGTGGGATTTTTGACCCTTCAAATTTATATATTTGCTTATAAAAACAGAACAGAAAAGTTGAATGTAAACTTGCTTAATAACATTGACTCTTCTTTTCCCCCCACAGTTTTAAAATTGTGAAATCATGGCTCATTCAAAGACAAGAGCCAACGATGGAAAAATCACATATCCTCCAGGAGTTAAAGAAATCTCTGATAAAATATCTAAAGAAGAGATGGTGAGAAGGCTAAAGGTTAGTAAGCATGATACCAGTTGCAGATGTTTCTTGTATACAACATTCAATGATTCTATTACTGTATCATCTGTTTGAAAGGATTTACTTCTTTTGGGCAAAATCTTTTTTATGCTTGGGAGGAGGAACTTGCTGGCTATTGTGTCTGCTGTTCGACCACCTTCTTGAAGTGTCTTGTCTGAAAATATTTAAATGAGTTTAAAAAAAAAAAAAAGACAATTGAAATACATCACATGAATTTCAAATACTTGCTTAAATTTTATTTCAGATTCTATTGTAAATCACTGCTTTTAGAGATGAAAATACTGGAAATCATGGAAAGGCAGTCTTAATTTTGGAAATAATATGGATGCATCAGAGTACATTCCATTTATGCACTTGTGTTCCTCGCAAGGTTGATTATGGAACCCACATTATTCTCATCATTTTAGCCTCTATAATAAAGAAAGTGAAGTATTGAATTACACCATCTAAATGTATATTATATGTCCTGAATTTTTTGGCCAGTTTCTTCATCCTAACTCTACAGAAAAGATAGAGATACTTAAGGGATAATTATGTTGCTACGGTTCTTTGTCTACCAGTGTACTCTCACAGAATGGCAGACTTATTCACACTGTGCAGAGGGGAAGCCTGACACTTGGGCTCGCCCTGAGAAACGGATCTGGGAGAGGGACCTTATGTATTCTAAGATTTTGAAAAGCTTAAGTTCGAACTTATTTTCCAAAATGTAGTTTTAGGTGACCTGGAACGACTAGTAAATGAACAAAACAACAAGAACCCCAGAACACAAGGATTCCTTCCTCCCTCTCCCCTATTAACCTTTCTGTGCTTTGGGAATGGAATTGGTGGTTGGTATGGTACGTTCTATGGACAACATTCTAACACAACATTTATGATTTCTTCTCCTAGGAGTTACTTATAGGCAAAGATGATAGCGCGGACAATTTTTTCAGCTCATGAAAATGCCTGCAGTTCTTACTGATACTTTTTCTCTTAATACCTTCATTTAATTGTTGGCTATGAACCTCTCGTCCTTGTGTTGTCTTGATTGATCTTGCAGGATGAGTGTGCTTTGCAGGATGTCCTGTGTTTCTTGTCTAGCTGTTCACTCTGTGCATTCGTGAGTATGTAGACAGAAAGAACCACACATGCTCCTTCTACCGGATTGGATGACCTGGGCTACTGACAACACCACAAGTATATATGCCTACAGTATAAACACAGTTGCAGGCGCTGAGGAAAAGAAATTCACAAATAAGTGGGCTGTTAGCCTCCTCATTTCCCTGAGTGCTGAATTCACAGTATTAGGGGAGAAGCTTTTTTTCTGTGGATTTTGTAATTCATGCAAGCAGATAATTAGCTATTTCTTAAGTAAAGACAATCCATTTATATAAATACAAATCATTGTGAAGTCTGAGAATAAAATATGCACAGTGAATTTTTATATTAGCATAACTTGGCATATTGTGTGCATTTCTGATCAACCCCTTCTCTAAACTATAATGAGTTTGGAGAGGAAAAAGGAAAATAAATGCTTAGAGCTAGGGACTAGCACTGAAAAGGCAAAGAAGGCAATAAATGTTTTGGAAATAGTGAATAGTGTGAGGATAGCATTTTTTTTTCTGCAGGATTTCTTAATATGTAAAAGCTAAGGGATCATGTAACAAAATATATTAATTTTAGACCAGCAGTCTAATAGTGTACTCTTCTGTGAATTATATGAAATGAAATGTCAAAGTTTATTTTTGTAGGAAGGATGTAGAAGCCAGAAGAATTGAATGAGTTAAGAAATGTGGGCCACATTTGGAAAATGAAGCTCCAGGAATATTAATCATGGTGGTTTGGGTGCAATTTTGGGCTCAGAAATTCTGTAACTTATTGCTTTGCAAGAAACTAGAAAAGTATGCTGTGAGAACTAGTCTCTTTTACTTTGGTTTTCCTTAAGCACTGTGACAGATTTGCTTTGGAACAAGGTGACTTACTTTTTATCCAGTATGAAATTTCATCTTGTCAGGGAAGAGAAACCGAAGATTCATTTCTAGAATAGACAAAATCTGTGTTTGTTGCAAGAACTTGTGACACCTAAATATTTATTCATTACCTTGTTAAATATATAAATATTATTACTTCCCGTAGAGATGAACACAATTCTTCTTTGCTGTCTTTTAAACTACTTTAACAGTACACAAGCGTAGCAGTGCACCTCAAATGGTTCATCTCTTGTCTGACTTGGAAGGAATTCGTTCTTCTTTCAATGGACTTTGTGTGCATAAATCAATAATCTTCTGTACCTAGGTCTTTATTACCATTCTATTAACTTGAATGAGTTAATGGCTTTCTGTGATTCAAATAAGAAAGTGAAGAAAAACATTATTACTTTGTTTTGTCAATAGATTTTTTTCCTCCGTGTAGTTTTTATTAATAGTTTTTAAATATAAGCTAGCAGTTATTAATCACAGTTTTTTTCTTGCCATTTCTGCTTTTGTTCTGTTCACAGTACAGTTGTTGCAGATTTTTTTTTCTCCTTGTAGCCCACTGGATCCTAATAGTACTAATGGTACTAATCCTGCTGGACAGCATGTGTGCTGCTGGGATGTACTGGATATGCTTCTGCTGAAGCTGTGGGCTCTGCTTCTATTTGTGGGTTGCACAGGGGATAAACTTGTCTTTAGAATCAGTAGTAGGAAAAAAACCAACCTGGAACTAAAAGAGAATAGAGGCAAAAAATAAATTGGAACCCTAAATTTTTCAGGGAGAAATATACATTTTCAATTAAGTGTTGCTGTTCTCTAAATTTTTCAGTGAATGCTTCTGTATCTTTTCACTTCTGGTCAATTTGATGACATAATTTCTCTAAATAATATGTGAAGGCCTACTGCCAGGCTTTCATGAACTCTGAGACTGTGTTGGGACAACTGGCAGAGAACCTAACTAGTACTTCTCATACCCTGAAGAATCAGGCACTGGTTTACTAAACGAGTACTACTGTGTTGTTTCTGGTGGATTTTATACAGTGACAGTGCTTCATTTTGTGTATTGAAGTCTTTTCTTTCTTTTGTAGATGGTTGTGAAAACTTTCATGGATATGGACCAAGACTCTGAAGAAGAAAAGGAGCTGTATCTGAATCTTGCTTTACATCTTGCTTCAGATTTTTTTCTCAAGCACCCTGATAAAGATGTACGTTTGCTGGTAGCTTGTTGTCTTGCTGATATTTTCAGGATTTATGCCCCTGAAGCTCCATACACTTCACCAGATAAACTAAAGGTAAATTGAATTAATGTGTTTTTCCATACCAAGTTTCTAAACTGAATAATTAATGATTACTTAACTTTTTTTTCTCCATTTATTTCTGTTTCATCCTGAGCTGTCCCAGGCTTTTACATGATTCTTGGATAAGGATGTTCTGTGAGATCAAATGCTCATCAGATAAAGTGGTACATCTTTCAATGACTCTCAGGGATTTGGATTTATGTTGAAAATAGGTATTTACTGAACTGTCTCTGGGACTCGTAACTGAGCTGTTACTTTAGAAATAGTCATGACTCTATAGCTTTTATTGTAGTCTCTTGCAAGATGGCTAATTCTTTCGCTCAGGAAAACATCTACTGTTTCCAATTAAACCACCAAGAGATGATTACTGGATTTTTATCTGTAAAAGCCCTATTGAAACAAAAATACTTCTGTCTAGAGAATAATTATTTCTGATGTGAATTGAAAAATTCAGGAATTACAGACATTGCTGATCCCACTAGATGGAGATGGTTGATTGAGAAATGCCAGCTTTGAAAAGGCAATACAGATCTGCCCCATTTTTTTCAGGACATTTCATTCTAGGTTGCTTTTCTGTTTGTTTTTAAACTTCTATTAAAATAAAAGTCTAACTTTTTTTCCAACTTAGAAAATCAAACTACTTCCCTTATACAATCTGAATCTAGACTGATGAAATGACTCGTACAGCAAATCTTGCAGGGGAAAATTGTGCTGAAAAAAGCATGATTTTGTTTTTTTTTTTTTGTTTCCCTGACTTAGAGTGTAGTACAGACACACCCTCATCACCCCCATGGTAGGATAAAAGTACAGTTGTGGTGGAAGTTGTCTATTATAGTGGGAGAAATCACTCGGTTTCTCATCTAGTGATTGTGGTGAAAGTGAAGGTGAGCAAGGTGAAGACTACAGTTGTAGCTGAAGTTCATGCCTTCTTAACTGACTTGCTGGAGAGAGATCTGGGGATTTCTGTAAGCTGCATTCTTCTCAATTGTGAATTGTTGCACCTCTGATTATACTTAATCTAATAACCTTTTTTATTTATTACATCACCTCCAGCTTCAGACTTAAAGCTTACAGAAAGCTGATGTGCGGTTTTCTCTACTGGATTATGTTTGGTTTTAAGGCTCCTTGACTTTCAATTTAGTTTTGAGTGTGTGTTTTCCTTTGCTTGCTAGGCTTTTTTCTTTTTTTTTCTTCGGAGTTCAGCTAACAAATGATATTATCCTCCCATACAGAATTTGATCTGTCAAATGCTACTAAGTTTTAAATTTTATTATTCAAAGGCTTACATTACTGATCTTAAATTTAAAGTGTTAGCATGCTCCTAGTACTTGGATAGAGGATAGAGCTCTGAATACACTGTGAGCTTCCTCTGTCAGCGTTTGATTCTGTAATCTGCGCGGATTTCAGAATTTAGTCTCCTGATGCAGATTTCTAAGTGCATTTTGAGAAATAAAGACAGGACAAACAGTAGACGTTTGCCCAGAACTGTTGAGGTAGATTATTGCAAACCAGTTTCCGCTGAACACAGCTTTTGTGGTTGCAGGACAAGCTCTGATACATATGTTGAAGAGTTCCCTCCACCTTAAGACAAAGAGGTAAGAGGAAGAATGCTTCCTCTTGGGTTATATCTTGGCACTATTTTTATCCAGTATTTAATATCATATCCATACTGCAGCTTTCAGAATCTCCATTTATATGTATAGCATCCAAGTTGAAGATGAAAAGGGAAGTGCTGAAAAGGTTAATTTCTGGAGAGGGGGAACAACACCAGTCTGAAGTTTTTATTTTGTAGATCTCTTTATCTCACTTGCACTGTGTGTAAGTACAAGAAGATAGAAGGGATCAGAATCTGAGGTTCCCCTCTCTTATGTGTATCGTCAGTATAAATCTTTAATACCTTATGGGGTGTTGAAAAATCTTTTACAATAGAGTTGGAAAATGCCACAGACAGGGTGAAAGCAGAACTGGAGCAGGACTGCTCCTCTGGGTTATGAAAACTTTTAACTTAAGACTGGGGAAAGCCTAGAGCCCAGGTCTGATTTTCTGGGGTGAAGATATTCTGGTCTATGTGTCAAAGAAAACCACTTGGGCTTATGGATGGTATGCTTGACTCAGCTGAAGTAGAGATGGTTAGGAGTGCATACAGCAGCAGAACAACAACAAACATCTGAACGTGTTCTGTGGTGAAAGCTGTGGCTCTGATGCTCACTGAAGCCATTATGTGATTAGTTGTATCAAGACAACAATCCACAAAAAAATGTCTCCCTAATTGCAGTGTTCTTCCTAAAGTTGAAACGTGCACTTGTGATTTTAGTGTTTGTGTTTTAATGCATGCTTGCTTTTATGGAGACTGAGTTAAAATAATAGTGTCAAGTTTGTGAGAGTGCTGTGATTTCTTAGCTACAGCCCAAGTGAATTTATCCTGTGTTTTATATGTATAACTGTGTGCTTAAATGGTAAAAGAAAGGAAGAGAAAAAGCTTTGGGTCACGTAACATACTTAAAATTAGCGGATACGTTTCAATTTAATCTGTCTTGCTCCTTTTAAAACAGGAATACCAAAAAAAAAAATTCATTTATTTTTTAGATTAAGCCATTGTTGCTTGTGAAACATACAGATGTTAGACTTACTGCACATGTATGCTATTTGTTAGCATATGTATCATATATAATACAATGTATACTTTATTAAAATCAGGAAAACTACTTTTGCTCTCAGTGCAGTCTGTGAATTAAATTTGGTAAATGTGTTGCATACTGAGCTGCAGAATACAGATGGAGATACTTTGTTGTACGAACACGGTCCATTTTTACAAGTAATGTTTTCAAAAAGAATAATTACACATAAATCATGATCTCTAAAATGAAGTTGTTCTAATATTTGGCATTAGTCCTTCTCCCAGATACTCCTTTTCTTGTTTGTTTGCATCCTAACCTTCCCTGCAAGTCAGTTTGTGTGGCTGCTGACATCCAAGGTGCCTTCTGGCCTACAGTTCTCCAGACAATGGAACTCACTGCAGGTGTGCTGCTGCCCTGCTGTTGGTTCAGGCACTGCTTTTGAGGGGGGAGTTCTTCAGACTGGTCTTTGCCTATGGACTGAATTGAATGCTTTTTAGTGGCTGGAGTCCAGTAGGTGTGCCCTTTGAGCAGCATCTAATTTCAACCGCAGAGTGTGGTTCATGTGCTCTGTAACTGACCTGAAGTATGAACCAAATGCTACAATCTTTTTAAACTCAAGCACCCGCGTAGGTGTGTCTCTGAACCATGTGCTTGTTGTGCT
>WBMW01002012.1:235089-297020 GCA_013396635.1 Penelope pileata
ATTGGCTTGTTTTTTTTTTTTTTTTTTTTTTTGTTTCACCAAGAGGTGGTGATGTTGTGTATTCTAATTCCTGTTTTTACCTAGAACAGTAAATGCTTGGTTATTGTTTAAGGCTGAATTTTGTGCTTGTAGCCTTGGAACGATGGAACCGTGTTCTCTTCTTTTGTGGAACTCATTGTTCTTGGTTGGGGGGGGCAAAGTGGAATGGCCATGTGAAAACATCACAGAAGAGCTCTCTAAACTTGAGGGGGGACTGCATGGAAGACACTCATAACCTTTCTGTGTGTATATGTGTATCTTAATATGAAAATTGTATTATAATTAGCTCACATCACAATTCCTTTCTTCTAAGGAAGCTTTTCATGGTTAACTGTAAGGCTTTCATGTATTTTTTTTATGGCAACTTCATACACTTTGTAATTCATTTGTACCTAAATTATTATGGATACATGTGAGGTTGTGAACACTGTCTCTGGATGATGATATGTACTTCTCAATCTTTTGATTTAATATAGTAGGTAGGAATTTCCAACTAATCATTATTTGAATGTGAAAAGTATTTTAAAAGGATACTTGCTGTGTATTTCCGTTCTGTTCATAACTGACTGCTTGTTCTTTATAACCTGCTTGAAGTTATTTTGTGAGAGACGTTATTTTTCAAGTTTTCTGGTGCTGAAAATTGATGTAGAAAGCAGGAGAAACATGATTTATTGTTTTTTGTCTGTCTTTCACAAGAGATGTGGTCTGTCAGTAGCATAGTGTTGGGAAAAATGTATAAATGCTATGAGATAAATCTATCCTAGTACTGTTAGGAAAGCAGCAGTTGACTACTGATTTTTTTTCTTTTAAAACCTGTTGCAGCATAAAGTAAAAATGTAAAATTCATTGTCCTTGTGAATAACATTGTGACTTCTGCGGCATGTCAGCCGACTGCAGGTGTGTTTATCACATTGACTGTCTGTCTTTGGAAAATAAAACCTTTTGCTTCCTCAGAAAATGGTAACTTCCTCAACTCTAAATAGAAGCATTTTGAGATTACTCCTTGACATTCTCTGAGATGTTTTGTAGACCTTGTTCTTTTGGACGGTAAAGTAGTGTCTGTCATTACTGCATATTTCGTAGTGAAGACTAGTATTAGTAATTTTAAAAGGTAATTATTACAGTTTTAACAGTTTCATTGCAATTGATTAAATATCACTTGTTTTCTTTTCAGGATATATTTATGTTCATAACAAGGCAACTTAAGGGTTTAGAAGACACAAAAAGCCCCCAGTTCAATCGATATTTTTATTTACTTGAGGTAAGCTTGATAACTTAAAATAGATCTTAAATGCAATTTTTAAACTTAATCTTTTATTAACTACTTTATTTTGTCCTTTTCAACTTAGAATATTGCGTGGGTGAAGTCCTATAACATATGTTTTGAGTTAGAAGACAGCAATGAGATTTTTACACAACTGTACAGGACACTGTTTTCAGTAATAAAGTAAGTACCGTCAGCACAATTATATTATTGCATGGTTGAAGTGAGTTGTTTCTAACTTGGATGTTCAGTCTAAGACTTTCAGCATTCACAAGCTTAACTGTGATACCCTCCTCCAATTGAGTATGAAAGTAGCTGTCAGTTCTACCTGTTTTATTTAAACAAGATTACACTGGAAATTGTCTTTTTTTTTCCCAATAGTTACTTTTATCTTTTACTGCATTTATTTTACCTCAGTTTTGAAACTGAAAGTGAATGGCACAATATGCAGTTCTAAGAGAATTGGGGGATTCTTGCTATGTAAATATGGGATAGAGGACACCAGGACACCAGAAGGAACTATTGGAGACCACCCCTTCCTGCTCAAAGGCGGGCCAGCTAGCCCAGGTTGTCTGGGACTACAGCCAGTTAGGTTTTGCATGTCTTCAGGAATGGGTGGTCCATGGCCTCTTGGGACAATGTGTTGGGGTGTTCAGTCACACTGATGGGGGGGAAAAAGTATCTCTTCTGTTTAAATGATGTTACTATTTAAATGGTATTCAACTTGTTCCCCATGCCTCTTGTCCTGTTACTGCACACCACTGAGATGAGTCTGGTTTTGTCATCTTTGCTCTCCAAATCAGGTATTTAGATGTAATAAGTTATCTCTGAGCCCTCTCTTCTTGAAGCTAAAAAAAAGAAAGGAAAAAAAAGTCAACTCTCTCAACGTTTTTATGAGAGCTACTGCAGTCTGTAGTCATGTTTGTGGCCCTTTGTTGGGCTGACTCCAGTATGTACACATCTTAGCACTGGACATGGTGCTTCAGATGTGGGCTCAACAGTGTTGAGTAGAGGGGAGGGACTCGCTAGTATTCCGTCTTATTCTCACAGTAGCGACTTGTACAGTCCTTTATTAATATAGTAGTAAACTAAGAGGGATGAGATTTGAGAACACTTTGGAAAGAGGTATGTGCAACCCAGAAACTTAAGTAGTTTGACTTTGAAGAAAACTTGTGATTTGATCATTTTTCCTTTTTTTTCTTTTTTGGTATTATCTTGGAGGGTATTCTGATTACAACTTTGTGCTTTATGGGAATTATGCACTAAGAATTCTTGTTTTTAATTTCAGCAATGGACATAACCAGAAAGTGCATATGCACATGGTTGATCTAATGAGCTCCATCATTTGTGAAGGAGATACTGTGTCACAGGAACTTTTGGATACAGTCTTAGTTAATCTAGTGCCAGCACATAAGGTAAGAATTACTAGTGGTTAAACTTGTTTTGATATCGTGATTGAGATTGATCATATATTCAGATACTTAGGTTTTGTTGAGAGAATAGCTGTAGCAAATGTGTTTCTATTAGTTTGATTTTTTTTTTAAAGCAAAGAAATCAATTTGAATAGCTATAAAATTCAGTATCATTTTATTGCTTTGATTCATATGGCATAAACCAAAGTATCAGTAGTCAAAGTAGTTTTAAAGCTTTAACATCTTATGAATTTACACAGTTTTTGATTCATGGCTAATACTGCCAGACATTTATATAGAAGATGGATATATCCTTTGGAAGGCTTTTAAATACTGTGGAGCTCTATCAGCGGTTCAAAACATTATGCTGTCCTAAGCAGGTGGGGAAAATGTTAGAAATGTTGACTTGGTTTCATTGGAAGCATGTTGGTAAAGCATATTGGTATATTTTTGATGTGGGCATCGAGCTAACCATGTTTAGAAACAGTGGCTGTCTTAATGGTGTGGTGGTGGTTGTTTATAAATTATAATAATTAAAAATAAATCATGCAGATTAACTGTGGAGAATCTTCAGCCTTTGTCTACATGTGTCGTGACACTAAACTGCAACTAGATTGACTGCTTTATTCAGAAAACTAGCCAGGTCTTACTGGAATCTGTTGGGCTACAGTCTGAAAGACTTGTAAGCTCATGAGAACTTCTGAGAAATCATGTAGGAAGTATGTACTTAGCTGGATTTTGGGTAGTGTCATCTGACAGCTTTTTTTGGAAAAATTATGTTCAGGAAAAAGTATATTTTTAATTGTTCCTTCTGAAAAGCATAAGAGTTGAGTGGATGTGAACTGCGATGAGAACATCTAGTTGTTTTTTTTTTGTTTTTTTTTTTGAAATGGTGCATCTGAAGAATCTGAACAGAGTTTTCATAAGGGGCTCTCTGAAAAATATAGCAAGTGGTGCAACATATCATGCCTTGCAATCAGTTTCAGTAAATAAGAAAGAAGCAGTACACGAATATTTTTTCTACTGACAGTGGAAGACTAGATGTTTAGCATAGGCCAATTTTTTTTTTTTTTTAACTGGAAAAATTTTTAGCTGTGCCCTTCAGGGAGCCTGGTACTTTCATGCCAAGACCGTAATGAAAATTGTATGGCTAAAACTAAAATTCAGATTCACAGGGTAAAGCCTTAGAATTCAAGAAACAAAAATGAGAGTATACAAAATAACTTGCATTTTTTCAGTTCTTAATCATTTGTTCTTTGTTTCATTGTGTGACCTGTGTTGCGCTTATTTGTCAGCACTGTTTTTATGATTCAGGTTTAATAAACTGATTCTTAAATAGAGAAGTCTGTATCCTGTTAGTTTGGCTCTGACATTGAAACAGTTTTGTTTCATAGTGGATTTAAAGATAATGACTGGGAATGCTTTAATAGGATAAGGCATTTGGGGTCTTGTATTTTCTTTTGCCTCCAATTAATACTTTGGCTCTTTGGATAGGATACTAGTTCATTGGTTGCTTTTTAACTGGTGCAGTTTTGTAACCTTAGTCCGTGTTCTGAGTACTTCTAACTTAGCTTTAGTTTTTTAACCTTTTTCACATTAATGGAAAAAAGCTCCTAGTATTTTTTAGTCTCCGTATCTTCATGTAATGTTAATATAAAAAATTTGGAGCTTATGTATTGGCTACAGAAAATGGTTAGATAGAAATGTGTAGTGAATTCAGAGTAAGGATTTTTCCACCCAGTTCCACTGAAGAAACATCAAAGTGAAAAAGGTTCAGGTTCACTGTAGGGAAGACCTTTGACTGATCTGGTTGTTGGGCTGTGTGGGCTGTAGGACAGGGAAATCCAAAACCTGACTGACCACCAAAATTGACCTAACGGCAAGTGTTGGTGTAATGGTGAGTAGTGAGTCCTTATCTACTTGGATTCCCTGAGAACGAAAAGAACAGTTTTGAAGGATTGAAAGAAGCACAGATTTGTTACTAACTCGGATTTGAAAATGATTAGATGAGAGAGAGTTGTATATAAGGCATCCATGTTCATGGCAAATCATGCAGGCAAACCATGCATTTTTAACACAGCCAGTATGAAGGTTGTACACAGGAGGGACTGTGGAGTGAACTGAATGACTGTATTCTGGAAAATAATGATATAGCTAGTGTGACTTCTGGTGTATGAGCTGTTGTACTGGGTAGCACTGGGTTGAAGACTTGAGGAGCTTAATCTGTGTAATGTATCAAAGGAGCAGCCTGTAAGCGTGTATTGGGAACAGAAGGTTCAAACAGCTCCTGTAGTTTTAAACCCTGAATGCTAAAGTCCGATGGCTGGATTTTGGTACTAAAATTACAGGGATGTTTTCAGGAGTTGTAGTAATTAAATTAACAATTTACTAAAGGTTACTTCACTCACTGGTACGTCTTAAAATCAAATCAAGGTCAATGTTTTTCCTAAGAGAAGTGCCAAATATGGGCCATAGTTCTGTGTAATAAACATGGATGCTAGCAGGATGACTACAGAAACGCAGGCATAAGGAGTGCGTATTGAGAATGTGGCATACTATCAAATGCTGCCTGCCTTAATTAGCAATCACTGAAGTAGTCTAAGATGTTCTACCTCCCTTAAGCAGGTATCAGACAAAATAAAACAACAAACCTGATTTTTTGGACTGTGTGCCCAACTCTGAATTTCTTTGCTATTCAGTCATTTTCTTCCTTTCGTGGTTTGGCTCTTCTTTCTATAAACTCCACTGAAATCCTTTCGATAGGATTGTTTATATTAAGAGGGAATGAAATAGTGAACTCAACCCAGAAAAGGCTGGAACCAAGGGAGTAGTTGTCAATATAAAAATTCAAGAAAAATTAATAGTTTTTCTTTCTTTTAATTGTCTTTTTAGATTACAAAACCTGTATGGTAGCACCTGCAAACAGTTCTGTGTTCTTGCAGTACTAGCAGGCAAATCGTACTTTATTTCCTTGAGTGTTTGCCAGTGTTCCATTTTCAGCCTCAGGAGTACTACAGGGAATCCCACACTGCACGTCCCACATCATTAGCATGCTTATCTTCTCAGAGAAGTGATATTGACAATTAAATTCCTAACTGTCTCTATTAGAAACTTACTTAATAATTAATGTTATCTATCTTGGCAACACTTCAGTTGGGCTTTTCCTGTATTGTATTGTCAGCCACTCTTAAAAACCAGAGTTCCATCTCTCTCCCTCGGAAGAACCTGAGGATCTGTTACATCTGCTTTGTGAAATGCTCTTGGATACAAATTCTAGAATAGAATTGAACACCCTTTTCAAGTTCTAAGAAAATAATGTGTTTGAAATGTTTTTTTTTTTTTTTAAGGAATACTTGCTCCAGATAGACTGTCTTTTAATTTTATTCCTATAGTTACAAAATCAAGGACTGGACTGATGCGAGCTACTCTTCTTTTTTGAGGAAAAAATAAGGAGCCTGCATTTGTTTTCTCCTTTTAAAATTTCACTGTTTTATTTCATTATTTCACTGTTAATTGCTTTAAGCTGTGTTTAATTGCACATGATGAGGCAACTGGAAAAAGTAACTGGGGAAAAAAATCTGTGGGTATGTATTTCTGCCACTGCCAACCCCACACAGCTGGTTTTCAGCTCTGTAGTAAACTGTCCTGGAGAGCATTTTTGTCTGCAGCAGAAGTCAGTCAAACCTTCTGGAGAAGAGCAGGTATGAAGAATGGGATGACAAAACTTAAGTTTTGTGCTTATGGAAGATAGTTATGTTAGCAATATGTGCACAAAAATTGGGGTAGAGATCTTAATGGTTGATGAAGGTTGTCTGTCTCTTAACTGTTGTCGCTGAAGGCATTCTAAGCTTGAAAAGCTAACTGAGCCAACTGATGCCTTCATTTCTACCCAGTTCAGGACTCTTGACAGTTTTTCCGCACTGGATGTTTGTGTGCTCTTAGAAGCATCCTGATTAAGATGTCTGTCCCCACCAATGAGGGCTTTCTTACATCATTAAAAAATCTTGAAGTACATGTCAAATTTCTTCTGAATGTGTGGAAAGACTGAACAGAGAACAGCCATGTAAGAGTTTAAGGAAAAGGAGGAATTTAAGTCTTATAACATTTCTCCCTCATAAGAAGGTTGAATTACCTTCATGACTATTACATTAGTCAAAAAGATGGGCTTCTTATGTGAAAGATCCATGAACCAATTGCCTGTGTTTTCATTTCAACTAAGGCAATGCTGCTTTTTCCTGGTTTTACTTGTACCCTGAAGCTGGAAAAGGGAGGAGACAACTTTCTCATGTGCTTTTAAGATTGCTTTGACATTTATTTTCAAAAAATACAGCTTCTGGACATTTGAGGGCCCTGGCTATCAGCAAAATTAAATCAAGTTCCTGAGGCATGGCTTTCCTTAGCCTGGTGTGATCTAGACATCTGGACTTCTTTTCTTTGCAGCTTTTTATTAGCTGGAATGAAATGTAATGTGAGTAATTTACTCAGGGTTGGAAATTGCTACTTATCTTAGCAAACATTATGATGTTGGGAGATCTTTTGCCTGATATTTAGCGGTTTAATTACAAAAGATTTCTGTTCTTTTAGACTTCCTTTCCTAAGGCTACATGCAAAAATTTGTTTAATTTTCAAGATTTTAGTTATTAGTACTTGTGTAGATGAGTTATGGCAGCTTTTTTAATATCAGCTGCTGTATGAAAGATACAAGCTGAAAATGTAATTAGTATAAATCAAAACAGATCTGTCTGCTGGAACTTTGCTGTGCTAGGTCTGCTGCTCAGGCTTGTTTTGCATGCCAATGCGATCCTGCTCCGGATGTAGTGTTCACCCTTGCCCAGGTGAAAGCTGTTGTCTTTGCTTTGACGGAGGTGAACTATGGAAGTCAAGAAGGATCAGAACAGTAACTGCCAGTGGCAGCCACTTCTTATTAGGCAATTTATGCATTTTATTTCCTGAACAGTCACAATTCTGATAAAATAATAGCAAATGCTACAGGTGGGAACATTTTTTCATATTAGTTGTTTAGAGTGACCTAGCATGCAGAACTTTCTTTTTTCTGGCAAATGGAATAGTTATACAATTTTGTGAAAATGTTACCAATGTTGGCTCTTGCCTTGTTTTTTATATAAGGGAAGGGAAAAATTGCAAGGATGAAAATTAAGACAGTGATTATTTTTCTTGTCGGGGGCAGGGATGGACACACTCTAAAGTGCGTAGAACGAATATTTAAATGAGGCTATTCATTTTTGATATTCAGAAACCTCA
Organism: Penelope pileata; assembly: GCA_013396635.1. Lineage (NCBI taxonomy): Eukaryota > Metazoa > Chordata > Aves > Galliformes > Cracidae > Penelope > Penelope pileata. The sequence goes on from WBMW01002012.1 coordinate 243,067, forward strand.
GAGATGTCTCGTTTTGAGGTCAGTCTTGGTAAAATGAAGCAAATTGTTCTAAGAATGCTGATCAGTCATTTCAGGACATTTTTAACATGTCTCAAAGTAGCTAATAGCTGAAACCGCAGTAACTTGGACAATAAGCCTTGGCTTTCCTTTCGTTACATATAGCTGATATACCTGAAAATACTGTGACTTGTTTCTCAACTGTGACACCGGTGTGTGGCTTTGTAGAATCATAAATATGTTAAGCAAGCAGAATATGTTTAATAGCAGAGAGTACTCGATTGCTGAACTGCTTCTGTTACAGCGTGGCTTTAATTTCATATCTCCTCTGTTCCCGATGTGATGTGATAGTGATGTTTCAGTCTTGCTGTAGTTGATTTGTTTTTACAAGAGCTAGGAAGTAGCATGGGTTTTTTTCCTCATTTATATTCACAAGAAGGTAGGATCCACTGCAGGCTGGACTTTGGTGATTTCTTTCTATGTTAGTATTTTCTGTAAGCACTCCAGTGTCTTTCCAGAACTGACATTTTTATTCACCTTCTCTACTGGCTCTGAGTGAAGTGAATACTTCAGATATGATCTATGTAGTCTTTTGACTTCAGTCATTCAATTTAATTGTCAGTAGGCAAATCAAAGCCTACTTTTATTTTATGTTAACAGGAAATGTTAATCTGTTCCCACTGATGTCTAGAAGCCTGTATTTCTGTACAGTTTTTGGAATTACATGCCTAATACTCTCCATCTCTAAAATCTTTTTCATTGCCTGTATATGGCTGGGTGTGGCAACACATCGTTTGCTTTTTGTTATGTTAAAGTTTTGTCCCTTACAGATGAGGTACATGACAAAACTACCCTTTTAAACTGTTTTCTAGTAAATAAAATATACCATCTTTTATATTTTAAATTGTGAAGACATCTAAATGGAAAGGATTGCATTTTTATAGGGATTTTTAAAAGATTATACATGAATTTTCATATTGAGTACTTTTGTGCGCTGGTGAATTCTGCAGTGGATGTAATGGGCTGGGTTGCATTTTGTTCTGAAAATTTTTTGAAAATAATTTTGATATAAAAATTGCAGAAAGGACATAGCAAGTGTGCAGAATATGTGGTGGGACAGGAAGGAAATGATGACAGAACAATATTCTAATGAAAGAAATGGATGGGTAGGAATGTGTGGGCTTTTGTTTCTGTTTTTTAATTTGTTGGGTTTTGGTTAGTTTGTTGTCTTCACATTAATGTGTTGAAGTTCTGTATTTTTTTTCTATCAGAGTCCAAACTACCAAGCTTCTCTGGGAGGCTCTGTGGGGAGACTATGATGATGGTTGATAGGTGGCTTCTTGATTCAAGGGCAGAATTCTACTTTGTCACAATCCTGTTCAGAGTCTTGCATCTGTATTGTCTGTAAATGCCTCAAAGTTGCTTCACGTTGCTTTTCTAGTTTCTGGCAAAGCTGATAAAGAGCAGCAGTGAAATGTAGGAACTGACATCATTGAGTATCAGACATAGAAGGGACAACTGAAAAATAAGCTCTGACTTGCAACGAAAGCTTTCTCAGTGTCACCAGTGAAGTTTCCAAACCTTTGTTTGGACTTGTTTTGATTCGGCTCTGTTATCTTTATAACTGAAAATATAAAACAAAGAGGATATTTCTTTAATGCATTTATGAATGCACGATAAATCTAAACTCTTCTGTTCACTTTTTAAGAATGATGCATGCACTTCTAAATTTTTTTGTTTTATTTTTCAGAATTTAAACAAACAAGCCTATGATTTGGCAAAGGCTTTGCTGAAGAGGACAGCACAAGCAATCGAACCATACATTACTAATGTAAGTGAAGACTGCAAATATGGAAATCAATACATTCTCGAACACTAAGCTTTTTTCATTGTAAGAACAATTAATTGCGTACAGTCAGTTAGGGCTGGGTAACTTCAGAAACTCTGTTTTCTTTGAGATAATTGTTGTATTAATGAAGCACTGCGTAATGAAGCACTTTCCCTTTGAGTCTATTTCTTTGCCATATAGAAACTACCAAGTCCTTAGCAATTTAACAAAGCCAAGAGAAAGCGAAGACAGCACAACTTCAGTGCCCGTGTCTCAGGAAAAGAGGAGGAAACAGAATCTAAGCATAGATGGCAAGGAGGGAAACTGATTAGTGGGTTGAGGAATATAACCAAGCTGAGTGTAGTGAAAAACATCAATAGGCATTGCACGTGAAGAGCGAAGAGAGGAGGAATAGGCATAAGTTTGCTCTGATTGAAGTTGCACAATAGGAAAAACAATCTCTTTTAAAAAGTAGTTAAGGGTTTAGCATCTCATGGTAGCTATCCAAAACTTCAAGAGATTGAAAACAGTGGAAAATCTTCAATGCTTTTTGTTGCTTTCTAGCTTTTAACACCTGTGGTACTTAGCAATTGAGTATGTTTTAAGATTTAAAAAATAACTTCAGTGAAGCCTCTCACTCCAAACCCCGTTAGTCAAACCTGCTGTTTTGGAAGAGATTGCATGGGAATGTGTTTATGATGCTGTTCAGCTGCAAGGTTTCTTGAATTATTTGTAGCCTTGCTGGGTAAACTAAACATTACTTTTTTTTTTTTTCCCCTTGGTGTTTAATTTTAAATACTAACCGGGATTGTATATTTAAGAGATCTTCTATAAAGTTCTCCTACAAAATCTTGATATGCTCTCCTCCCTGCCTCCCTGTTTTTTTTGTTGTTTTTTTAACTGTAGGGTTACTGTGTAAAGTCAATTGTGGACAGGCCTGGGATTTAGAAAAGCATATGCTCTTGTTATTGATATGTACTCTTATTTTACTTCCTAGTTCTTCAATCAGGTTCTGATGCTTGGGAAAACGTCGATTAGTGATCTGTCAGAGCATGTGTTTGACTTGATTCTGGAGTTATACAATATTGACAGTCACCTCTTGCTTTCTGTTCTACCCCAGCTGGAATTCAAACTTAAGGTAAGCGTTTCTTATACTTTCCATCTTTTTGAATCACGTGATTCAATATGATATTGTATTTGATATGATACTGATTTTGTATTGACAAGTTCATCACAAATTTTTTGCGATATAAAACTAATTTTTATACGTAAAATGCATCTTCTCTGTACTGCTTAAAAATCTCTTAAAAGCACTTGAGAGTAATTTAACTTCAGTGTGTTAACTTAAAGTGCAGGTGTGCGTGTTTTTTAGGCTTATCATTCAAGCAACAACTTGATTTTTTTAATATCTATGGATGACTTGAGAATCTGATCTGTTTTGTTCCTTGGTTTACTGCAGTGTTTGTTGTGAAGGGCTTTGGTATGTTCAAAGTACCTTGTGCTGCTAGCTGTGCAGAGAAACTACATCTGTTTAGAATAGTGAGGTCTGTCGGGGATAAGTTGGACTCCATGCTAATGGAAACTGATGCAGTGACTTTTCATCAAATGGAAGGTCTGTCACAGGTGGAAAGGGATATCTGTCTTGTGTTCTTTGCTATGACGAACGAAACTGATTTTTCAAGCTAATGTCTTCTATCTGAAAAAAAGCTTGTTTGCGCTCTATTTTTTTTCTTTTTGCATTTTTCTCCTTCCTCACCATTTCAGAGCATCTCCATTGCTTAGAGAAACTCAGCATAACAGCTGATTCTCCCTTTGTTCTTCGCTACTTTTATTCATTTTGTTGTTCCACAAGGTTTCTATGGAAGTGGGGAATTTTGTTTTTGATTAGGTTCTGTATTACTAAATTTGAACCTGGTTGCTAACTAAACTTAAGGACGCACAGTGGGCAACTTTTAAATTTGCATGTATTTCAGATTTGTAGAACCTGTGGCCAGTTCAGTGTAATATTTACTTGTTCATGTCTTGTTTTTTCACTAACCATTGCAGGGCAGGCACACTATCTTGTATGAGTTGTTTTCAAACGTTATATCTTCCCATCCTTATTTCTGAAAAAAAAAAATAAATAAATAAAAGGAGGGCTCAGTTTACATCTTAATGTCTGTCTTAAAGTAGACCTTTTTCAGCCTTTAATACCTGTTCTTGGAGATGGAGAATAATTATTCTCATTCCAATAAAAACACTATTTTTGCAGCTGAAGCTGTTATTCAAAAGATTTAATCTTAACTGCTGCTGCACCCTTTTTTCCCCACAGTCATAATTGCAGTCATCTTTCCATCTTTAGGTCCGTTTAAAACTGCAGCTTCTTGAATCATCTTCACGTTCCTAACGTGCCTTGCTTTTCATTGACTCGCATGTTCCACTATTTAAATCCACGCTTCTTGTTTGTATCCCATTTTACCATTGGAATCAGTAAGTTTAGTAGCCAGACTTTGTTTTTCATTTGTAAATCCTCTAGGAACTTTCTCTGATCTGTCCCTTCAAAAATCAGCAGGATGATTTTGATTCTCAGCCTTTCCCTAGTACCTCTTAATTTACAGGACATTTTCTTGCACCTGCCTTTCTGCTCTTTGTTTAGCACATACTACTTAGATCCTAAACATGTATTTCGTTGCTTTTCATCTCCGCAATCTTCAGTTTCTTCTTTTGGCTGAGGGTAAGGTGGCTGACGCTTCTAGCATTTGTAATATCCAGTGTTAAAATGTTTCCAATAGGTGTAAATGTTAATAGCTACATTGTTACTGCTCTTTGCTTATTCCTTGATCTTTTGTTGAACTCCAGTACCCTTCCTGGTTCTTCCACTGCATGATAGGACTACTGTATGATTCATTTGATTGCTTTAAGAGTCTTTTTTTTTTTTTTTTAAACTTAAAAGGATAAAGTTATACTTGTTTTGCCCTATTGGTTGTCAAATGTAATTTGACCCATCTTTTATAGTAAAAATAAATAAAAATCCAAACCCATGATGCTTTTATATGGAATACTGTAATTCTGTTTTAAATGAGTTGAGAGGTTTCCTGTAGTTAAAAGTGTATTTTGAAAGTGAATGTTCTGAACTATTAGTGATATATAGTCAGTTTGTCTGAGATCAGCACAACTTCTTTATGCAGAACTGCCGGCGGCAGTTAAGTACTTTCTGCTCCAACAACAGCTGTGGCTTCATACTGAACAGTGGCAGCTAGTGTCTAGCACTTTGAATGCAGGTCCATGTAACTGGATGTTAGTGCCTTGAGAACATGCGATTTCAGTAAGAACTCGGACTGCCTTCCACTGTAAGGCAATCTAATGTTGTGCTGCTTTGAATGAAAAGAAACTGGACAGCAATATCTCTGTTAGTTTGGTGAAGCCTTGGATCAAATGGATGGTAAAGGAAAAAGATATGGTTGGCAGTCTCTAATGAAAAATGGGAGAAGGGAGTTGTCCTTTTGAATAAAGCTCAAGTAAATTTAATAGTGCAACTGTCATGAACTTCAGTGAGCTCTGTATATTATTAAGAGCTTGTCTAGATGGCTTTGGCCTTTCTGGATTTGGTACATACTGTGTATTTATCTGTGCCTGTAGTTTAAGAGCTCTGCCGTACAGACTTGCATGCTGCAGGCACTCTATTAGGTATTTAAATAGAAGCTTGTGAAGTGTCATGCATAGTTTTGCAGAAACATCCAATTTTTGCTCACTGAGATTTGTCTGTTACTACCCTTGGATATACAGGTGTGATAATAGAAATTAAATACTAGGGATGATACTCAAAAGCTTATGGTGCAGTGTGACGGTTACTGTTTTCCAAGACGTCAAATTGCTTCTCTGCTGCTGAAGAATGTATTACTCTTAAAGTGGAAGACATTGGAAGAAAGCTGTGACTGTCTCAGTGCCTGCATTCTCAATTTTGAGGAGTGAAGATGTCAGAATGATCTCGTTTTGTAGACACTGTTCAAATGGAAGTGGACACATGAGAGGGGCTTTCCAAAGATAAATTGAGTAATTGCTCCCTGTGTTGAAAATGCTTGCATTTGCTTTATTTTGGCTTCCAAAGCAGTAAATTTAAAAAAAAAAAATTTGCCAAATGGAGTAGGCCTGTTTTAGACTTCTCTGAGCTAGATGCCAAGTGTTCCAGTCAGTGAGGTGCTTTTAAAAATACTTTCAGATACAAACGTCGTGAATTTGAGCAGTACCCAGTATTTTTGATGATTTCAGTGAATTCTCATTTGAAAATAACTTAAAGTACTTTTGTTTTTTGCAATTTGAGCCTTTTTTATCAAAGAGCTGTTCTTTTGACTTGTGTAAAAATTCTTTTTTACTAGTAAAGAATGATAAACGACTGATCTTGTACAAATACTAAACTTTTTAAAATAATCTGGCCCTGTCATACGAAGCCTGAAGAGCAATGGAGATCAGCTTAGTAGGGCATAGGCCTTTTAAAATGGATTGGGAATAGTAGTTAGCCTTTCATATAAAGAAAGAATGATGTTACATGGGCTTACCAATGCCATATTCTATGGAACTTAATTACTGATAGCTTGGTGAAAAAATTCTTCCAACTTTTTTTGGGATGTCATTTGACCACAAAGTGGGAAATTACTTGGTAAACAAGAGAAGACAATTCTTAGAAGAATGATAGTACAGTTCAAGACTTTGATGGATTGCCCTTCAGAAAGCCTGTGTGTATATTCTAATGACTTTTTTTTTTCTACTTATTGTGGGCTTAAAGAAGAATATGCTCTACTTTGTCCATCTTTCCTTCCTTCCTTCCTTTTTACTTGAGATGCTTGAGGGAAACTACTGATTGGGTTCTGGAGCCATGTGAATATTGAAAAATCTTGTTCTTTGAATGAGAATTCCAAGGGACAGGCTGAGATCTATGAAGTTCTTTGGACGTGCTACTGTTTTGTCATCGCAAGGGCTGCTGTATTCCCTTTTTAGATAGAGTGAAGGAGGGAAAAAAGATGCTATTGATCTTGATTGTTCCCATGTTAAGGGCTTTCCCCTATTATTTGAGGGCTGTGAAAGGTCTGGGTATTCTTGACTAGTTCTTTCAGGGCTTAGTTGTGTGTTTCCTATTGACGTTTGGATACTTATTCTCACAGTATTGGTGTTGGGCATTTCTCTGTGATAGTGATCCTATTTTTCTAAACTGATTATTTCTGGCGTCAGCAACTTTTTCCCTCTAGTTGCGCATTCTGTACATGAGCCTGAGTATCTGTGCACCGTCATAGTTCTCTGCTTCTAACAGTCTTGTGGTATGTTTTGGAAATGGTCATGCCTTAATCCCAATGACCAGGTGAGCCTCACTGAGCAATCTCTGTCCACTGCCACTTGAGTGGTCTGCCTTGTCCTCAGTCTCTATGACTGATAGGATCTTGAGGAGGTGAATAAAATGTCTGTGACTTATCTGACAGGATCCAAGTCTCTTGCTCTCTATCTCCCTGAACTTCTTTGCCGGTCTTTGTGGCAGGAATCCTAGTGGTTCCTTCGTGGGACTGGGATCTTACAAAAGTTCTAGACAGTCTCTTTTCAGAGTAGAAAAATTCAGGGGCTTTCCTGTCAGCAGCCAAATGTTTGGAATTTATGATAGAGCTTAGATGCTTCAGTAACTCTGTGCATATTTGCTATTTTGGATCTAAACAATGCGGCCACCTAGTGTTCAAGCACCTTGCATCTTTGGTACAACTACTGGCCTTCTGGTCAAGATGATAGGGAACTTTAATTAGTGTGAATATTGTACATTTTGACTTGAATGAAGAATGAAAGGTTGCCTGGCAGTAAGTGGTGTTGTCTGAAATGTGCAGCTTTGTGTTTTATCCCCTTAGTTGCTTTTTCTGTCTCATCTATCCCAAGAATATTTTAAGTACACTTGAAGAGAATTGAAATGCGTATCATGTACAAAATAAAACTAGACGAACTGTTTACCCATTTGGATGGAGTTAATGTTTTTGCAGCAGTTCTAATGGTGCTGTACTTTGTGGACTAAACAATGTTGATAGTACTCTAATGTATTGGCAGCTGCTGAACAGTGCTCACACAGGTAAAAGCTTTCTCTTCCCCAAGTCAGGGGGCTGCAGTGGGGCAAGAGGTTGGGAAGTGGGACAAGAGCTCGGGAAAGAGAAAGAAGGGGGAACCATTGTGTCTGTGGTGTTTATCTTCCCAAGCAACCATTATGTGTGCTGAGGCCCTGCTTTCCAGGAAGAGGCCTGGCAATGGACAACAGGAGATAAATTTCTCTCCTTTGCTTTATTTGTGCACACACCTTCCTTCCTTATTAAACTGTCACTAATCTCAATCCTTGGGTCTTCTTACTCTGTCTGTTTTCTCCCCATTCCCTCTCCATGCAGATGAGGGAAAATGAGAGTTTAGGTGAGTATTTGGCTGTTGGCCCAATGTTTTTTCTTCATTGAGGTGGTCATGATGTGGAAGATAGGTTGGCCTGACCTTGGTGACTCCTTCAGCATAGATGGATGATCCACCTCATCGTGACCCTGTCCTTCCAGTTTCCAAGTCTCTTATCTGGTGTGTAAGGGCATCTGGGAAGGGAGCGTAGATAGAAGGAGCCCTGAACAGATGTGTACCCATTCACCTCTGTCCCTCAGTTTACTGCCTTCTGCCTGGTGGGGAGAGGTTACAGGATCCCCTTTGTCATGCTGCTGCTAGCATCAATTTCCCATGGTTTTCATAGCTTTCCTGTTTGAACAGGAAAGGAATATTGCTAAATTCTAACATTGGGAGAGCTGTATCAAAAATCATGGTTGCCTCTTACTGGTAATTATTTTTTTTAGCCTTATTTTGAAAAGGTAACTTCTTGGGACCAGCAGGAAGACAGTCATTGAAATTCATCTAACGTACTTCTTTAACGAGGGTCAGTCATTAATGCCTGATGTTGGCAGCAAAAAGTGGTGTGCTCAGAGATCCAGCATTGACACTGAAGCATTATTGGTGCAGCGGAGAACAGAGATACAACTGCATTGTTGTGTAGACCAACTTGTAGCTAAAACTGGTTTCATTTGAGTTTGATATTTGAATTTTAGAAATCAGTATTACTGAAATTGAACAGCCATTTAATATTCAGGAGAATGAAAAGCTCATGAACAGGTATTTAGGAAGTAATGGGTTATAGATCTTCATTTTATTATTCTACCAAATTCATGTTACTTAGTGAATAAAATTAGTAAAATATTGACTTTATTACTTCGGAGCTGCCTTTCTTCATGGACAATAGCTAAATTTTTGGACAGGTTTTTGGGTCATGTACACCTCTGCTCCCAGATTGCTCTCAATTTACAGTGCTGCCTGTTCTTATAGACTTGCTAGTCATAACAATCTGATCAACTTCAGCTGCTGTTGGTGACAGACCATAACGTGTAGGCAGAAGAACAGCTGCCTATGTCTTCTGAGCAGGATGTAAGGAATTGGAAATGACTGAATGTCTATTTTTATTGGAGAATCATTATGGAACACTATTAAGATCGAAGAGTGCTGGATCATAACAAAGAAAAAAGATGGAGTTTTATAACACCATGCATGATAGGATGGAGAAGAATTAAGGTTTTTCTAGAGCTTGTGGTACTGTCTTTTTTTCCTCAGAAGTAGTAGAGACTGAAGTAGACTAAATGAGAGAGACTGTAACAGTGATGGGTTTATTTAATAACAAATACAGGTTGATTTTATCGACTTAAGTTGCTTAAACAAGAATATCTCAAGGAGACCAACTCATGGACAGAAATATAAAGAGCAGCAAATACTCTTGATCCATAGCCATAACTATTCATTGTTACTACAAACAGGTCTATAAACATGAGTGCTTGTTGTATAATTAGATTATTGCCCCATATAGTGAAAGATGCTTCTTTAACTAAATCATTAAAGGTATCTCCATTGTGTTTTTGTTTAGTATACTCTAATACTTTGTGTTCACCTCCAGCCCTCCCAGGATTTCTTGCTCTGGATTTGTCTTGATTCCTAGAGAAATTCAGAGATGCGTAATACCTCTACTATTTTGTTGGTTTAAACAGGAGTGGACAGATGTGAGTAGTGGGGGTTGGACTAGTACAAGCTAGGAAAAAAGTTACGAATCTTAACTTTGAGGGCAGAGAATAAGAATTTGTTATGTAATGGACACTTGTGAACTGAAACTAGGGAAGAGGAAAAAGGTTTTTTTGGAAAAGAGGAAAAGATTTACTGCAGTCTAAGAGGAGGTTGTGTGTGACTCAATAAAAAATCAATCTGAAATTAAATTGGATAAATGAGTCAAATGCCAAATGTGTTAATGGCTCTACTGTTACTGCTGCTAGCATTAAATACTAAGGTGTGTTCAAAAGCACTACAGTTTCATGTCGTGTCATAATACATCAGTGTCAGAGACTACCTAATCCTTAACTTTTCCTGCTCTGGTGCTTAAAGGATTTTAAATATGCTTATACTATTCTTAGGGAGCTGAATTAAAGGACATACTGGAAAAAAATTCAGCCCATTTATGGTATTGAGTTGGATAGGAGAAGTTATTGGTTTTTAAGACTGGTGTGTTAGAGAACTCTGACAATTACTCTGTGCTCTTATTTCTTGTTCAAATTCCAAATGTGATGTTGGACTAATAAAAAACGTCAAAGAACAGTACTTGAAAAAGTCCTTGTCCGTTACAAGACAGAAGACTGAAATAATAAGGGGGGAATAACCAGTTAGCGTCGACTCAGCTGTGCTGCTGTTTTCAAAGAAGTGTTGCAGACACTCTCTTTTTTGTAATAGCAAAAGAAAAAAAAATTGAACTGTCAGTATGTGCTAACTGCGCAAGTATTAGCTCACATTTCCAAAGTACGTTTTAAGCTTCAAATGCTGTGTATTGTATTAAGCAAGTGTGATGCAAACCAGTGCTAATGAAAATGTACCGATGAAGGTCTTGGTTTATCTTTAATGTTAGTTTTTAAATATGAAGGAAAAGCATCTTTTGTAACTTTGTGTTTCTAAATACTGGACCAGACACGGTGCATGACAGATCCTGGATGCTTAATTTGATGTGCTCTAGAAATCTTTGCTCTGAAAACTTTTTAAATGCTTGTAATAAAACAGTTCTAGAGAACTGTAAACTTTAATGTGTAGACAGAAGTAGAATGAATTTTGTGGATTTTGTGTTGTGATTTGATTTTATTTAAGCTTGTGTAGGCACGTAATCAGACTTAGCAGCAACACCTGTAGACGAGAGTTAAAAAGATGTATGTCTGTATTTTTTGTTCGGGTTTTGTTCAGTATGTGTTCTTTCTCTACATTAGATTTTGTTTTCCCTGCCTTAATTATTTTGTCTTTTCCCAGCATTAATGAAGGTCTTTTTCTTCAAGGTACATGCTTTCATACAAGAAAAATCTAATTCTTATTATGACTTTTTTTGATGGTAGGATTGGGGGAGAGTTGTTTATTGGTATAAAATCTGTATAAAATAGTATTTTGGAGTTTTTTGGTGGATTTGTGTTTTGTTGGTTGGCTTTTTTGGTTTTGTTTTGTGGTTTTTTTTTTGTTTTGTTTTTTTTTTTGAAAAAAAGTGTTCATTTTCCAGAGCAATGACAATGAAGAACGCCTGCAGGTTGTAAAACTTCTAGCAAAAATGTTTGGGGCGAAGGATTCGGAGTTGGCATCTCAGAACAAACCTCTCTGGCAGTGCTACTTGGGGAGGTATATGCTATTCCACTTCCCTTTCCAGGAGACTAAAGACATTCAATGTATTGTAATTCAATATTTTTAAAGCCAACACCCCTCCTTTTTTTTTTTCCCCTCTAAAAAATATAGTTAACTGTGACATCCTGGTGCTGTACTGAATCTGACTGATAATGCTTAGGAGATTACTTTATATGCATCTTCTGCATTTCTAATTCTGCAGATCGAACAATTACAAGTTAGCATTTTTTAATTCAATTTTTTTGCAACTATCTTTACTGCCATTGCTAATGCATGGTAAATGATTAACCAGGTCAAATGTTAGAGAAATTATATTTAAAGGAGACATCTTTCAATAAATAGCTAATGTCTGCCTGAGAATTTTTCAGGTGTACCAGGAGAGGATGTTTGCCTTCCTGTCTAGAACATGAATTAATACATGAGCATGGGAATTTGTTCTGTATTTAAAGGTAGTCAAATTAATACAGTGAAATTAGAGCTGTTTTATGCATGTACCTGTGCATGGAAGGCATAAAAATCTTTTCAAGGGGTATTTGAGATTGTGTAGAAGTGAGTTGTCAGTGACTGTTGTTGTTGTAATGCATTGTCTTGTTTCTGAATAGGTTTAATGATATCCATGTACCTATTCGTCTCGAATGTGTGAAGTTTGCAAGTCACTGCCTTATGAACCATCCTGACCTAGCAAAAGACTTAACAGGTACCAGATTTATTTTAACATTAAAATATGATTGTAAGTCTTCTGGAGAAATCAGGAAAGGTGGTTGTAATCCTGAGTAACGTTCTCTGACGCTGTGGAGAGCATAACTGAGATTGGATTTCTAACTTGCAGAGTCCCTTACCTTCAGTTCTGCCTCTCAGGTTGGGGGGATTGTGCATGAAGAGTGACTTAACCAAAGAGGGTGCCTCCTGTCTTGTGGTTGTTGCATTCCCAGTTGCTGTTGAAATGAACCACCATGGGATCAGGCAAAAGCAGCCTGGCCAACCAACTGGTCACAGCGTTTATTGATTAGGGTGCAGAGCACAGACTTCAGTTCCACAAAGCACAACTGTAAATATTATGCAGCCACTATCTAAAGTATCAAAACAGTCCTTGGAACTGTGACCACAACTATTGGTTTCTGCTCTTTCGTATCGAACGCAGCCAGTAATTCAAAATCTCTGTAGGAAGAAAGCAACTGGTGTGATTAGAAGCATTTAGTATTTGTTGCTTCATATGTCTTAATGAATAAAAGTGCAAAAGTGCAATTAAAGAGAATTAATTGCTTTTTTTAAAGTTTATGTGAAGACTGTATTCTCCCAGATCACTGTTTGCTCAAAGGAGGGAATTTAAGGAGCTGTTAAGTGCATGGGATTGCCCTCCTGCCTGTAAGCATTTGTCAATTTAGACAAATACATGCAAGCTAGAGACATCTCATAGTTATTTGTACTGTTTAAACTATCTTTTTTACTTTAAAAAAAAAAAAAGAAAAAAAAAAGAAAAAAAAAAAGTACCCAGACTTTTCCTTAACAAAATGGTGAGGATTATCAGAAGTGTATTTTCAGGTGTTTTTTTTTTTTTTCATTGCTGAAAGACTTTGTGCCCCCTCTAATGGTATCCTCTGGGAAATGTAATATGGCTTTGCCCCTCTCTGGGAAATGTAATATGGCTTTACCTCTCTCTCTCTCTTTCTCTCTCTCAGAGCTTATCAATCAAATTGTTAAAAAATTTCTTTCATTCACCGGTGTTGTAGACAAGAGGATTACAATTGCCCAAAATAATTGATTTTGGTTGGTTATGTTTTCCTGTCGGACAATGTTTTTAAAAAGCTATTTATTTTCTAAATATTGTAACTTTGGTCACAAAGCTTTATTTCTTATGTGCTTTTTTTTGACACTTGCGCTGATTACCAGCAATGTTAAGGGTCAGTACTTCACATGATACTTGAAAATGTTCACTGTTCATTGAACAGTAACAAGAGTGCAGTAACATCTGATTATTCAGAGCAAACTTTTTGAATTTTCGATGTTTTGTAATGTTCTTAGTGTTTCACTGCTGCGTGCTGCATACGGAGATCTTAATGCCTTTCATGTGTGCTTCCCTACCTGTGCTTGCTTCTAAATTAACCTAGAATGCATGCTTTTAAAAAGATAAATGAACTTTGCCATCTGTTCTTTGCTTTTCTAAAATGATATTAAGTACTTAAAACATTTGGTACTTACAAGTAGAAATCTTAAAATGTTCATAGCACAAGATTATTGGTAGTACCAAATAAGTAGCAATGTGCCAAAATAATCTAGGAAAATTGTTTTAAGTTGAATAAACTAGGATTTGTCTTAATCAACATTTTAGCTTGTTGAAAGAGTGTGCTATTTTTGATTTGTCCTGGCTTACTATGCTTACATTTGTCACACTGTGGAGTGTTTCCAGAGCATATGAACTAGATCAGTTTTTCAAAGTATGGAAGTTCTGTTCAGGAGTGCAATTAATGTGTTCTGTCAGCTAAAGGATGAGTAGGAGTCTGCAGGAGGAGAGTAGCCTCTAGCCTGAAGTAAGACTTCAAAATGTATGTGGATATCAAGTTCTTAGCATTGTCTGTTCAGCTTTACAGATCCAATTCTCTTGGACTATAATAGTTGCAATATTTAATGCTATAAGCAAATAAAAAGCTTATTACAGACATTCCAGTTAATGTTAGGGAAAATTAGCAGTTTCTTACTGTTGATGCTCAGAACTGGAGAAACCCATGGTTTTTTCTTTCTGTCAGTTGGGTAGCCTCTAAAGAAATAGAAGTAGCTGAAGCAATATACTTAAAGTACTTATTTTATCTTTATTTCCCCAGAATATCTTAAAGTAAGGTCACATGATCCTGAAGAGGCGATAAGACATGATGTAATAGTATCCATAGTTACTGCTGCTAAAAAAGATCTTCTGCTTGTCAATGATCACCTGCTTAATTTTGTCAGAGAACGAACACTGGACAAGCGGGTAAGACATAATTAGTCCTAACAGTGGCTTCTTGTCTCTTGTATCTTACTGTAACTAGCTTTTCCTTTTCTTAAAAGTAATGTTGCTCAAAAATGCTGAGCTACTTTTAAAATTACAATGAAAACCCACATAAAGCAAATTCTTAAACCAGTGTATTTAATGAGGCATCTGTTGCCCCTGATTGGAATGCAACATTTCTTTTGTTGTGCTGTTTTACTGTTTAAGATAGTGTGATCAAAAAAATACTATATGCTGAAGCACAGCTATGTTGTTCCAGTTGTCTAGTTTCCATAATTTTAGAGCAAAATGAGACCTTTGTATGACATTCTGACATTTTTCTAAGAGATTTTAGAGCAAATTTCAAAACGTATGATAGATTACAGATGCAAATTGTTCCACCGTCAGGGATGGCTGGATTGCTTACTTGTAGTTAGATCATTGGAAAACTGTGAGTGAGCGTAGTAGCTTTCGGATTTGAACAGCCTTGAAATTTAGCTTAACTGCATCTTATTTCACAAAACGTAAGAGATTTACTGCTTATGTTAAAGCATGGTAAACAAGAACATTAAAGGCAAACTTAATGTTATCACTTTTTTTCTCATTTGGTGACATGCTTTCCCCTGCTGCAGGCATAATGCAGTCTCAAATATTTGCTGTGGTTTGACCCAGCAGATAGCTAAGTGCCATACAGTCATTCGCTCACAACCTCCCCCAGCCAAGTGGGATGGGGGAGAGAATTAGGAGAAAATATAGTAGAACTTTTGGATTGAGATAAAAGTTATTTACTAGGACAGCAAATGAAGTAAAAGAAATAACAATAATTATATATACACAAAAACAAATGATGCACAAAGCAAGGGCTCACCACCCACCGACCAATCCAATGCCCAGTCAGTCTCCGAGCAGCTACCCCTTTCTGGTTAACTCCCCTTCCTTATATTTGCGTGATGTTATATGGTATGGAATATCCCTTTGGTCAGTTTGGGTCAGCTGCCCAGGTCGTGTCCCCTCCCAGTGCCCCCCTCCTCCCCCAGACTCTTTGCTGGCAGAGCAATACAAGAAGCTGAGAGACTGAAATGTCCTTCGCTCTGTTCAGTGCTGCCAGACAACAAGTGTGAACAATCAGTATGTTATCAGCTTTTATTTTTTCTTCTCGAACCAAAACATAGCTTTATACCACATACTATGAGGAAAGGCAACCTCTGCCTCAGTTAAAACTAAGACAGTATTCTATGCAGATTTGTGAAAAAGGGTGTTGGCTTGGATTTCTGATAGCCCTAAACTGAAGAGACCTACTTCCATAGTAGTTACCCATGTTGATGTGTTTAGCATAATAGATGTAATGCAAAATATTGTAAAATATTGTGCTTGTAACTCAAGCTTTTTAAAAAATTAAACTATCTTATTTGATGGAAGAATTGGAAATACCTACTAGGAAAGTCTGCAATTTTTTCAGGTTTGAAATTTTGAACTGTTAAACTGTTGCACTATTTCTTTTTCTCAAGTGGAGAGTGAGGAAAGAAGCTATGATGGGACTTGCACAGATATACAAGAAATATTCATTACAGTCAGAAGCAGGAAAAGAAGCTGCAAAACAGATATCATGGATCAAAGATAAACTTCTGCATATATATTATCAAAACAGTATTGATGACCGGTAAGTCATTCTTTTGGAATCTGGCTATTCTTTGGATAAGTGTGGTAACTTGTTACTCAGTTTGCTTTTCCTCTGAGCTTAACTGTTGACAAGAAGATAATTATTGTATTTTGAAGAGAAGTGCACATTCTGCTATGATTGCAGCCAGATTCTGTTGTATGTTGTTTTCTTCTGCCTTGTTTAAGGCCAGAAGTAATTGCAAGTGGCTGAAAATTTTGAAGCTTTTCAACCTGAATTTCACTGCTTTAGTAAAGGAGGCTTTTTACGTATTTCAGTAACTTGCTGATTTTTATGTTACAAATCAGTAAGTAACATTGCTTTAGTGAACTTTCTTCAGGCTTGCAAGTACAATTAGTAAATACAGTGACAATCGTTAAGGCATCTCACTCTGTAGAGGGTTAGTTTTTCTGTATAATAAGAGCCATGAATTAGAGCCTTGTCCTGAATTTGTGGTGAAAGCAATGACTCTGTCATCTCACCTGTAGAGCCATTATTTCATGGTTCATATTGAAAAATAGTTGCACACTGGGAGCTAGGCTGTCTTGACTAACCACTGTGGTCTTGTCATCTTTGGAGATGGGTCTTTGGTCTTCACAGCATGATCAAATACAAATGACGTTGCAAACTCATGCAGATCTTTTAAGGAAATTGTACTCTCAAGAAGTAATCTGCAAAATTAGCAGTTATTTCTTGGTAACATGGAAGTGGGAGGAACAGATCCAATCTTATTCATTTTTCTTAAACTTCAAGATCTTTTTGAACTAGCTGGGTTTGGGTTTTGACCACCTGGTTCCATTGCAAGACTCTAGTAACTTACACTTGCACATAAAAATGAGGATTTCGTTCTCCTTTCCTGGTTAAATGTATGTGATTGCAACATGGGTGTAGTTTGCCTTTTCAGTCTTTCATGGGAAACCGGCAGACCCAAGCTTTCTTTCATCCTGTTTCTAAATAAGGAGCTTCCATGTTACAGCAGGAACTTTCATTAATTTCCATTTGAATGTATCTGCCATTTTACTATGGCAGCAACAGAAATGGGATTAACTCTTCTGTTCATGAAAGGGCCAGAGAGGAGTGGGGGAAAAAGCCAATTCCTTCTGACTAGTATCTGAGTTCTTCTTCTGGGCTTCATGATAATGTTTAAATCAACGTTATTTTTTTTTTCCTATTTTAACCCCCTTATATTGGATCAACTTAAGAACTGACCATGATCCTAATCCTTTAGGCTGACAATTAAGAGATGTCCTTCTCTAAAATCCTTTGATTTTTATCTACATGAATACATCTGATTTTGATATTGTAATTTCCTAAGTGTTCTTTTGCTATCATCAATGTTATGTCTTCCATAAAGATACCTCGTTGTTTAGTTTATGCTGAGTTTTACTGGAAGGTTAAGTGACTTGACATTTAGGTTTTTGAATCTTTATATGCCACAACTGATCTCTAGAGAGAATTTGTGAATGAACATTTTAAAAATTTAAGGTCACTGTCTTGCTTTCAGATTACTTGTTGAACGCATCTTTGCTCAGTACATGGTCCCTCACAACCTGGAAACAAATGAGCGAATGAAATGTTTGTATTACCTTTACGCAACACTGGATTCAAATGCTGTGAAGTACGTGCTATTTTTGACTTATTGCAATGTAATTTTTAATACAGTTGTTGTAAATTAGTTCTAAATTGTTATGACTAAACTAAGCCAGTGGACAAAAGCAGTTCAGCAGCTATTAGTAAATGGAATGTAGCAATACTTTATGCTCTTCAAATGAGTCTGAAAAAACAAATAGGGTATTTTAGAATGTGTGATACCTTTTAAACATAAAAAGCTTTAATAAAAAAAAAAAAAGAAAAAAAAGAAAATAGTAGTGCCAAAGAGTTGGCAAGAAGCTTGTGTGCATGTTAGTCCTTTTATGTCTGGAAAGAGATAGCATAGATTAGTAGTGTTGACTAGCCCTAGATCTTATCTGACAACTTCGGAACTAATACACTCCTCATTTATAGCAGCCAGGATGACTTAAAAGTGAGAAGAAATTACTTATTTGTCTCTTCTCCTTCAGTATGCGTTTTACTCCCAATTATGTTTGGGGAAGACAATTACTTGCCTTCTCCAACATAAAATTAATACACATGTGAGTTTGACTAATGAGTTTTGCTGCTGTAATGTTCACTGTTTGATTGAATTTACTTGGTTTTACTTTGTTTTTCATTTAGTGTAGTACCCAGTCACTTGGAAATGGAATGCACTTTTTATCATGGGGGAGATTGTGTATCAAAGAATGGCTGAAAAACACCCACAGCATTCAAATGCTAGGTGTTTGAATCCCCTTTGTTTCTTGTATAACGTACTCAAAGATACTATAATGCTGTAACACTAAAATTAAGAATAGTATATTAAAAAAGAAAAGATACTGTTCAAGTAACTTCTGGTATGGACTGAACAAAATGCAGAATGGGATTTTTTCAGTACGTGTTATTTCAGGCAACAACTTCTCAATTCTACAGTTTTCATATGCAGCACAATGTATTTTAAAGATATAGTATGTTCAGTTAGTTAAATGGGACTGTTACTTTTGGGTTCTAGAAGTTTTGAAATGGCAATTTATTTATTTTTTTTTTAGGATAGCTTATTTTTCCTGGCAAGCATGCTGATTTTCAATTTTGTAGACTCTCTAATGCATCTCTTACAAGTCTAGTCATGTCTGCTTTTCACAATTTGGTCATCTAGTATCTGCTTTCTTGCGTTGTTTTAATGATAAAAATCTTAATTACTTGCTTTAACCTGCTTCTTGGGATGGTTTTAGAAGAATGACTTCAGGCTTGTACAAATGAGTTCTCTACAAGGCAGCTATCAATTACTAACCACTTTTAAAAGCAGCGCAGCTAACTGTTTGAAATGAAAGCTGTTTCAGAACCATTCTTTGTTCCGGTATAATACAGTCAATTAAATTTTTCATATCATTCCATTAGGAAACATTTCGCTTGCTCACACAGCAATGAAATTTCAGGTGACAAGTGTGTTCCTGAGTCTGACACTGAGAAAAATGTGAAGGTGCTTGTTGGGCAGTTATGCTATTTATTGAATAGAAGACTTAAAAAGCTCTTTTTTTTTTTTTTCCCCTCTTCTTTTCTTTTCTATTCTCTGGTTGGTTTTTTTTTTTTTTTTTTAGAGCATTGAATGAAATGTGGAAATGTCAGAATCTGCTACGACATCAAGTAAAAGATTTGGTTGACCTAATAAAACAACAGAAAGTAAGTTCTATTTGTATTTATTCCACAGTGAATGTGCATTACTTAAATCAATGAACTGTTTAATTACATTAATTCCAATATTCCTTAAGCTTATTTTTAATGACAAAGAACTTTGATCCCGTTAGACTACACTTGTAGTAAGAAGTGTTTACATTTTGTCAGTAAGAGTGAAGAGAGGTGTTTTCAAGAAATTTTGTAAAGATTTTGCCAGAAATACTTGCTCTCAATATTTGAGCTACATTTTGCCTGGATTGTTCTCGTTCTTGAAAGAAAGGGAAAAACAGCATATTAATTTTGAAAAACCACTTAAGAAATTGGAATATCTTATGTAAGTTAGTCACATTTAAGGCAGTGGAATATTTTATCCCAATAGGATAGAACTTCTAATGGAAACTTCTTAAATGTTGTGTTGGAGATGTCAAACTACAACTGAGTTCTTGTTTTGAAATTTGCTCAATAGGAAGAATAAACAATTTTAGAGAATTTAGAATATTTGCAAAATAAAATTTAGATTTGTTTAAGTTGTATGTATACCTTCTCACTTGAAAAAAATGTTAAGATGAAATTCTGGGTATGATTTAGAGATGTGAGTATAATGACTTAAATGTTAAAAGTTTAATTTGGTGCTTTAAAAAAAAAAAGTAGTAGTTTAAAGTGTTGCTGTGATCATATTCATATACTTAGGTCTTTATGTTCTCTATGTGTATGTACTCACATACCACAAGTGAACTTAATTGCTGTTTTATGACTGAATTTTCTGCTGAAATTACCTGAATAGGATGAGAGGGTAGCTGTGTTTTCACAAGTGTACTTGGATTATCAATGTCTGCTTGGAAATGCTGCTGTCTCGCAGATAGAGGGCCTATGAAAATCTAACTGCTTCAGTCCTTTTGTAGTTAAATTGAGGAGGATTGCAGTGAAGTTGTTAATTTTGACTTAGTGCATTTAAAATATGCTATAATGTTGTATTGAATTCTAAATGCAGTAATTACTAATACAATAATACTTCATTGTGTTTCAGTGACGATTGAAATAATTTTAATCTACTTCTTTATATTTTTAGAGTAATTTAAATACATTTATGCATAATCCAAAACTTGAGTTTGCTTCTTGGTATTTTCTGCATTTGAATTGGAAATGACATTTCCATTTTTCCCTTTGTTTTCAGTGAGGTGTAATGAACGTGCTTTCTCAGTTGTAAAATGTCAAATATGACTTAGCTTTTATTGAAATTACACATATAATTCTAGCGTAAATATTGCATTGAATCTCTTGACATGTTTGCCTTTGTCCGTGTGGCTTTCATCGCATCTTTCACAATTAAGTACAGATTCTCTACATTGGAATTCTTTTTTTTGAATAACAGGACTGCATGTGCAAATTCAGGCAGCTTTTGATGTCTGATGTGCTGTTAGGGGCAACAGCACGGTGTTGAGTGAGGGAATATTGCTCAATTTAGTTTGTCATTGAGTAACAAAGTTTTAATTATTGACCCCAGTATTCAGGAATAAAAGCGAACAAATAAACACATAGAGAAACACCCTTAGGTTCCCCATCAGACACTTCTCTTCCCCACTTCGTCTCCAGTCCCTTTGCTGCACACTGTGGTAGCGGCTCCTCGCTTCTTTCCCTACTGCTGTGCTGTGGGTACCTCCACTGGCTGCAGTCCCATTCGAGTTGGTTGTACCTTCGTCTTGTGTCTCCTCTCCACCCATGCTCAGGCAGCTCTTGCCCTTGCACCTGTCCTGCTCTTGTGCTTCTCCTGCCCCTGCTCAGATCTCTTTGGCATCTCTCTTTTGCTCTGCTGTCCTTTCTTCCCTGGGGTCTCTTGTCCCCATCATCTACCACCCTTTCCTTGATGTGTTTCTGCAGAGGCCCTGTGGGGTGCTCTGACTGGTTTTCGTGGCTGGGATGGTTTTGCTAGGTGTGGAGCTGGATGGAAGCAGCTGTGACCAGCACTGGGAGTCCCTCACCTCCTGCTGCTTGGACACTCCTGCAACCCTTTGCTACCCAGACCTTAGCAATCATGCCCAATACTGGTGCTCAGCTCTTTTAGTAAAACTTTTCTTGTCATTTTTTATTTTAATTGAAATCGTCATTCAAAACTCTTGCATCTCTTTTATCTCAAGAAACAAAACTGAAATGAATCATTAAGTTATCTTCTAAAAGGTTACTCTTACTTTACATGCATTTTTCACTTTTTGTCTGATTTCTACCTTCATTAATTACAATAGCTTAATATTGACTTTTCTCCTTGTGACAAGTGTAGGTATTGTGAAAGCTCAGACATTCTGGGATAGGACAAGAAGCAGTGTACAAAATTGGCATAAGGAAATTTTAAGTAGATAGGAGTAAAAAAAAAAAAAATACAGTAGGAATGATCAAATATGGGAATGATTTGTCCAGAGAGCCTATGAAATTGTCACCCTTGTAAATACTTAAAAGCTGAACAAGATGAGGCCTAGAACAAAACCTAATCTAAGTTGGCCCTGCTTTGAGTAGACAGTTCAACCAGATGACCTGCAGTTGTCCCTTCCAACCTAAATTGTTCTGTGATTATGGATCTTTGAATTTTCCATTCCGCTGTTTTTTTTTTTTTTCCCCCCTCATCTTAGAAAATCATTTTGACATCTAGTGAAATTCTTCAGGGTTTTTCCTTCTGCACCCCCCTCCCCCCCGGGGCTTTTTTCTTTTATTCCCCACTGTAGGCTTTCCCCAGTGCAGGCTCTATTGTTTAAAAAGCACAATTGAGAAGATTGAAAGTGTGTTAGGAAACTTCCCATTTCTGTTGATAATAACTTCTAATCTGAGGCAGAACAGACATCAATCCTGTCTTTAAGCAGAGATACTTTTCTGAAGAACAAAGGCATAAATCACAACTCTTCTTTTCTCCTGCAGAAAGGGTGAACAGTTGAAGAAAATACGTAGATTTACTTGTTCACATATGGAAAAGTGGATGAATGCTGCTTTGTTCGTATTAGAAGTAAAAGCTTCATTTGCTGCAGATAGATAACCGTGCTGTTCTGGTGCTTCCATATCATGAATGCAAGGTCGTGTAGATAAAATGCCACAGTACATCTTAGAAGAAATGTTTCTTATAATCAATCTGTTGTTATTCAGTGGAGTTCTACTTCTAGAGGTGAAAAGAATCCTTCTGACTCAGGTTGTCTCATGTTTGGATGGGTGATTTGTGGTTGGTGCAATTGAAAGGCTGTTTTAATGAGAGCTTCAGCCAGCGGTGCTGGAAGACCAAACAATCAAAGGAACTCCGCAATACAGTTTTTTTTGGTTTGGTTTCTGCTTTGCAAGAGGGGCAAGTATAGAGAATCTGAATCCGGTGACATTATTTGAAATCTGTAAACCAGATTTCATTTCTGGTGTTCCCTCTGCCACAAATCATTCCCTTATTTTTCAAACTTGTGTAATTCTGTAAAACTTCCTAGTCTGTAGAGTATTGTGAGTTACAGCTGAAAGTGAGGAAAATGTGTCTTGGAAACTATCTTGTCTACCTTCAGTAGTAGGTGGTACGTTGTAGAAATACTAACTACTCATTAGAAATATATTCTCATAGGGAAAACATACTTGCTGTGTAGCTTTACGTAGTTCTGAAATTTGAAGTTTTTTTTCTATAAATGGAAGTAAAACAACCGTTTACATTAAGAACATGAGAAAGATGATGCCTATAGTAACATTGTCTGTCTCTCGCTTCCTGTAGCTATCTAGCTGCTTTGCTGTGGTGTTTTGGTTTCTAATGCACTGATGTATTAGCAAAATTATAGGAGCTGATTTGTTGACAGTACATTAGTGTGGAATTCTGCAAATTCTGTATTCAAGTGGAAATGTATAATTTGAAATTTTTACTTCATGTTTTTCTTTTGATACTTGCAGACAGATGCCAGCAGTAAAGCTATATTCTCAAAAGTGATGGTAATAACAAGTAAGTCAGTTGAACTATTTACTGCAAGCAGAAATAGTATTGTAGAAAGTCTCTAGTCATGAAGCTTATCACTTGACATCTTGGCTACATTTCTAACTGTCATAGATTAATTTAATGTTGATGATGTAGTGCTGTTGTCTTTTAGCATTTATTATATATTAACTGATGTCAACTAATGTACTAAATTACATATTGGCTTACTTGTTTTTGAGGTGTTAGTATTGTAAGTGTTGTTGGGAGAAGGAAAAAGAGTTTGAGTTTTGGTAGTGGGGGTGGCCCTTTGGAGGCTGAATAACTTCTGTATGATCTAAACTCTTGAGTTATAAAAACTTTTGGGTTATAAACTTTTATAAGTTACATTCCTAATGTTTATTAAAATAAATAGTGGTTTCTTTTGCTTACTTCAAGGAAACCTTCCTGATCCAGGGAAAGCTCAAGATTTCATGAAGAAATTCACACAAGTTCTAGAAGATGATGAAAAAATACGAAGTCAATTAGAAATGCTTGTTAGCCCAACATGTTCGTGCAAACAGGCTGAGGGATGTGTGGTAAGAATAGCTCTTAAAATGTGTAAGTGTTTTGGGAAATAAATTGATTATAAACTTAACTGAAACTTATATTGCAGAGGGAAATCACAAAGAAGTTGGGCAACCCAAAACAGCCGACAAATCCTTTCTTGGAAATGATCAAGTTTCTTCTTGAGAGAATTGCTCCTGTGCACATTGATACTGAGTCCATCAGGTAATTTTACGTGCATGTTGTTGACTGCAGATCACATAATTTGAAATTAGGATTTCTAATTTTGCCTTTAAACACAAGAAGTAGTGGATTCAGAATGGGAGGGTAATATTAAGGCCTAGTGACCTGCAGTATTTTCTTCTGTTTTTCCATGTTTAGGAGTTTTTGTCTCATTCAGAGTGAAACCACACAAACAATTGTTTGTCATTTATCACAGCTGGGATAAACTGTCAGCAAAAATGAATTTGTTACTGATGGGGAAAGTTCGGTTTGCAAATGACTGGCCTATTTTAAAGAAAACTTTTGTCCATGGCTATTCAAAAACTTCATGAAAAATTTCCACCCAGAATATTAGCTCACAGTAACATCAGCTGAGTAATTTAACTGAGGAAATAAAGATTGTGGTAAAGAGGCATCAAGTCTTTAAGCAGGAGTAAGCCAGTGAAATCATGAAGTGGAGAAAAAAGTAGTTGCTGAAATAATTATTTAACAGATGTATTTGTGATATGTGGTAACCTATTAGAGACAACTAGTTCTAAATACTGGTAAATTCTTATCTGGTAATTCCAACTGAACTAACTGACTTCTAGTACTTGAGCTTTTCAGTTCCGCCTGTTGCATGTACAATGTATTGGTGGCATTGAGACTTCATTTAAAAATCTTTCAGAAACATTCTTAACATGATTTTTCTTTTGATGTTGAATGAAGTACACTGTATAGCCAGACTTTCACTTTCAAATTTGAAATTGCATTTTAAAAAAAAATCACAGAAGCAATATGAAATGTACATTTGAAGTAATATTCAAGTATGATAAGTTTCAGTGTTTATTTCACCATGTACCTACTGACTGTCCCCCATACAGTATACGCGGAGAGGGGGAAAAGTGGGGGAAAAAAAAAAAAAAAGCAGGTATTTTCAGTTTTGCTTACAGAATTGATCATCTTCAATCTTCGTAAATATTTCACTAAATTTCATCTTCACTTTTGAGACTGTCAGACTGCTTTGTTTTTCTACAGATGGTTATTTTTGTCCAATTAGAGCATTTAAAAAAAAAAAAAAAAACTGAGTAGGAGATCTCTCTCTTGGTTTGCTCCCAGTTATTATAAATACCCATTACAGAATTTACTGAAGGAGTATTCTGAATATTGTTCAGTCCTTGACAGGGAAGCTGCCTACAGCACCCACTAACAGGATCATTTGGATAATTACCATTTCTCTTCCTAGGATACCGTGTAAGAAAAAACAAGCATTACTGTCAAGTTGAAATATGAGGGAGATAAGTCTGTTAAATTTCTCAACAACTTCCTGAGCAGCTGTTTAATAGTTGTTTAGCTATTGATGTTATTAGTGGTTGTTTTCCATCAGTTTTTAGGAGTCCATAGGATCTAGTAACCTCATCATAATTCTTACCTGAACTTGTTACTTTACTGCTCAAATTGTTTTCTTCCTGTGGTCATCCTTCCAGAGTAATGTGTATGTACTGCTTAAGTCATGATGGATAATTTTTTTTTTTTTTTTGACTTAATGCTTAATGGGAGGTGAGGACAATTGGACTATGTGTGTAGTTGACTTGCATTTATTTTGTAATAAGCTTGTGTTTTAAATAAGTTTATTTAATAAGTATATCTTAAACTTTTGAAAGCAGACAAACAGGATGAAATTACAGTAAACACAAGGCCGTGATTTTGTTTTTCTTTTCAGTGCCCTTATCAAGCAAGTAAACAAATCTATAGATGGAACAGCTGATGATGAAGATGAAGGTGTGCCTACTGACCAGGCAATCAGAGCAGGTCTTGAATTGCTTAAGGCAAGTGTACTCTTGATTATCAATATGCATGTGAAAGCCTTCAATAATTTTGTTTAAATAATTTTGTGATTAGCAATTTGTAATTTAGTTATAAAAATTGTGTTGGTTATCTGGAAGAATATTGGTTTGGTTTTGATTCTCTATTCATGTGACATTAAGGTTATTCTAGAAATCGTTTAGAAGCTTTTTTAGAAGTCAAACAGTTGTATTTGTGATGTCAACAGCTGAGTTTTTGATCACTAGAGTGAATTCAGTGGTTTGTGAATATAATTTATACTGCTTTTAGAACTGTACTTGTATAGGAGAACAATAGTATTGTACTCATGAGTTTCATATAAAATGGGGTCTTACCTATTTTTACTGTATGTAATCTTTGTTGAGACTCAGTTAAGCAAACCATATCAATACGCATTGCTGGAGATCCTGTATAGAAGTTGTTATGCTATCCTCCCTTTTTCCTAAGAGGAAGAGGGCTGATCCCTGTTATTTACTAATACTGTTCAAAGCGTGAAACTTTTGAAATGGAATGCATATGTTATCTTCTGTCACTTGCTATTGTTGATGCTCCTGTCTTTGAGAGGTTCAGTAGTACAGCTCATGGTGTGCTTGCACAGACAGGTACTTGTGTCATAGCGCTACCTCAGTTGTATGAGGATGTTGGGAGTACTCCAGCTGTAGGTTGATTTCAGAGGCCTCAAAATCTATAGAACTCCCATACTGAAGATCAGCTAGGGGCCTGGTAGATTCATATGAGCGTTTGAGTCTCTAGTCAGGTGTGCATATTTAGATAGAAGTGCAAAAATCCAGTAACACAAATTTCAATTTGAGTAAGAAACAATCCTGTCTTGAAGGACTGGCACAGCATGTTTAAGTAAGATGGGTAAGATTATCTTGAATAGAGAGTCTGTACATCATAAGAAGAACACGGAAAGAATAGATCGGTGAAAGCAGAAAACTGAGCATGAAGAAGTGCCAGAATTTTGTGGGCGTTTTCCTTGCTGTGGGTCAGAATATCACATGGAAAGAAGTTGATGATCAACAGCCGCTTAGAAATGGAGGAAAGAAAAGTTTCAGGGAGGAGAAAATAAGGATTTTGGTAGTTCTCACGTATTAAAACTTACTTGAAGGCAGAATCCAGAAATCTAGAGAGGTACAGCATCTGGTAGGCTGTGGTGGAAAGCTTTAGGGTCTGTAAACTCTATCAAGTATGTCTATATTGCAGTTTTAAACTTAAGAAGCTCACTTCAGAGCGCATTCAGTTGTTCCATTTAGCGAGGCAAACAGACACATGATCTAAGGTGTCTGGGAGCACACAAGCTTCATTCTTTGTAACAAAACAAATTTATGAGGTAACCCCAATTATGGTTCCCTTAAGACCTCCTTCTGCTGTAACCCAGTACTTGCTAATGTAGATGTTGCCCCTGAGAAGTACATGCTTACGGTAACAGGAGAAGAAATAACTGAGACTGTGAAATCAAATAAAACTGATGCTGAGATCACATATAAAGACAAAGAAGTTTAAGAAATGCTTAAAAAAAAAAAAAAGGAAGAGAAACATGGATCATGTGTCAAAAGCAGGCAGTATTACAAATATTGCAAGATAGCAGTGAAAAGTGACTTTTGAGTGTTCTATTTAAGTGGATCTTTAAAAAAATACTAACATTTCTTTTGTTTTTGTTCTATTTCTTTTTTTTGACAGGTACTTTCATTTACACACCCTATTTCATTTCATTCAGCTGAAACTTTTGAATCTCTTTTGGCTTGCTTGAAAATGGATGATGAGAAAGTGGCAGAAGCTGCATTACAAATTTTCAAAAACACAGGAAGCAAAATTGAAGAAGACTTTCCTCATATAAGATCGTAAGTTGTATATCAATCTATCAGAGTAGTGTTTTCTGTTATGGATGAAAGCTTCTAAAATCCCATATACTTTTGCATGGTATGGTATTACTGCATTCTTTTCATTCTTTTGGAAGAAGATATTGCTTCAGATGAAATGGGAAAGAGATTTGAATGACTTCTAAATGTAGTAATTTTTTGAAGAGTAGAAGTGGAACAACTATTTACGTAGTAGTATTAGCTGGTTCTAGTGTGATTTGTATAATTGCCCTTCAGAATCACTTACACTTTTTTCTAAATTAAGTATATAGCAATGTAAAAATGCTCATTGCAATTTAATATCCACAGAGTGAGGATGCATAGACTACAGTATTTCCCAAAGAACACTTAGTAGCTTGTGCTATTATAATATAAGAATTTGTCAGTTTTCTCAAATGAATACTTGTATTACATTGTATGCAGAGATAAAATGTTTGTTTTGCCACATGAGATTTTTATCAAAAGAAACCACTGTGTTTTTGTACTTGCAAGCCACGTAAATAACCCTTTTTTCCTTTCTTTGAGGAAAATTGCCCAAGCCAGGAGAACTAGCATTTTTACAGAGGTGCTATATTCAATATCCATATATTTGTGGGTTTTATTAGTTTAATATTTTTGGGAAGGTTAACATTTTTTGAAAAGTTGCATGTCTTTTTTTCCTTTTTTCAAGTGCTTTGCTTCCAGTGTTGCATCATAAAGCTAAAAAAGGACCTCCTCGTCAAGCCAAGTATGCTATTCACTGCATCAATGCAATATTTTCCAGCAAAGAAACACAGTTTGCACAGATATTTGAGGTAAAATGAAAATGTTTGTTTCTTAATCTTTTATAGTGCATATATATATTAAGAGATGCAGTCGGAATTCATGTGGTCAATCATTTGTACCACACTCAGAGAAAGTACTTTTCCCCTCTCTCTTTGTTCCCATACAATTTGAAATAAAAAATGGTAGTAGAAGTGTTTTAGTGTCTCATGATCCATCATGATACTGGAACAGGTTGCCCAGAGAAGCTGTAGATGCCCCCCTTCCTGAAAGGGTTCAAGGTCAGGATGGATAGGACCCTGGGCAGCATGATCTGGTGGGAGGTGTCCCTTCCCGTGGCAGGGAACTGGAACTAGTTGATCTTTAGTCTTTAGAGGTCTCTTCTGTGATCATGTTTAGGGTTATTGATTTCAGTAGACTAGACTACAGAGTGTGTTTTTTAAAAAATAAATAAATAAATAAAAAATTGGATTGTCTGCTAGAACTGTGAACTGTTCTTGGAAGGAGGACCTGTACACCCCTCCTCAGCCCAGTTGGGATTGACTCAAAGTAGTCAAATGGTTATAGAAGTTACAAAAAACTGATTTATGGTAGAGATTACTTAAATAGATTTCATAGTTATGATTGCAAGTGTCCTTTCTAGTTAGTGCCCATCAATCTTACCTTGAAGGATGAATCAGTCCACTACTGAAATTGCCATCTTGAAACGTAGTATGCCCACCTCTTCAGTAGGAAATTCAGACCTGTTGGTGAACGTCTTTAAATCTAAATAGTAAATAATTATTTCAAAATTGTATTTCTGAAATCTCTTCCCTTCCCCTGACCTGAATAAGACATAGGTTATATGAGTAATATCTGAATTCATTGCCTTTATTCTAGCCACTGCATAAAAGTCTGGATCCAAGTAATTTTGAGCATCTCATTACACCGTTGGTTACTATTGGCCATATAGCCATGCTAGCACCTGATCAATTTGCTGCCCCTTTGAAATCTTTGGTTGCCACTTTTATTGTTAAAGACTTGCTAATGAATGATAGGGTAAGTATTTTTAAATTGTTCAAAGATTCTCCTGTAGTAGAACACTCATCAAGTAATTGTGATCTCTTGATTGTAGTTTTTGTCCTTGGATTTCCACATATACTGTGTGACTCAACTGAATTTCTATAGTACAGGAAAGGAAGGAGTACTAATTTGGTACTTCTTAAAATAAAAAAATAAAAACCCTATATAGTGCAGCATGTCTTGCCTTTTTTTTTTTTGAAAGTAGGAGTGGTGTTACTGACTTCACTCCCTCTCGTCTTAAGTGAACAAGTTGTGATGTATTTATTTTAAGGACATGTTTTGGGTTTAGGTAGCAAGCTTTCTGGAACAATCCCCTCCTCTGTCTCCCTGTGTTGTTCAGTTGGGGTGGAGACAAAGGGGTTGAAGAATTGAGATTGAAGTTGAGCCTGGGAAAAAGCAGGGTTGGGAGGAAGGTGGTTATAGTTTGCTTTTAGTTCTCAGTGCACTACTTTGATTTTAATTGGCAATAAATTAAATTCATCTTCTCCTAGCCAAGTCTGTTTCATCCATGATGGTAACTGGTGAATGATTTGCCTGTCTCTGTCTCAAACCATGAATTGTTTCATCAGATTTTCTCTCTGTCCTGCTGAGGAGGAGAAATAAGAAGTGAGAGAGCGGCTGGGTGGGCACCTGGCAGCCAGCCAAGGTTAAACCACTACATTATGATGCATTTGAAATTAAAGTAAACTGAAGACTCTTAATGTTAATTTGTATGAGATTTCTGTAGTGACAGGGATTACAAAGTGGTTAAATAATTACAAAGTGGAAAAAATAATTTGTTACCAACCATGTTTAGGGAGAGATTTGCTGTCTAAAAGTATGCATGTGAGGTTTCAATCTACTGGATGTGGAAAATTTCTTTTTGAAGCAGTGTCTTTTACGTTCTAAAGTAGTAGTTCTCAGGTAGTAGCGAGACAAGAAACATTCTTTTCAGAGTGATAAATTTGCTGGTATTTGAATAGTGAGACGAGCAGTATCTCATTTCTGTAGTGGTTACTTCTGTAAAGTACGTAAGACATAAAGCTAATCAGTGAGTGCTGCTGTATTGTTTTCAGAAGCAAACAGGAAAGAGATTATAGTAGGTTTCACTGAAGGGTAACAGTAGTGTAACAAAATGTAAAATTTGGTTTAGCTTCCAGGAAAAAAGACGACAAAACTTTGGGTCCCAGATGAAGAAGTGTCTCCTGAAACACTTGTCAAAGTAAGTAGATTTTCTTTATTACACACAATTATAGAAAAATGTCTGGACTCCTATGGCTGTCAACTCTGTTTCTTTGTCACATTTCTGTAAGTAAAAATATTTTAAATTAACTTCATAAGAAAGCACATTTTTGGATTGATAGAAAAAATAATTTGGTTTGGGGAGCATCTACTTCTTTTACAAAATACACTTTGCATATGCTTCATTGAATTTTTATTGTAATTTATTACAGTCTTAAGTTTCATGTGCAACACTTAAATATTCCAGATGTTACCACTGTTGAAGTTGTTTCTTTTGTGTTTAGCAGGAATTAAATATCATAGAGACCTTGTTAAAGTTTTCCCTTTTCTTTGGGTTTTTTAGGACATTCCAAGAGACTTTTAGTGGTGTTTTGGAATAAGGAAAAAGTTTCTTTAACTTGTCATTTTTCTCAAATGAGTACGTTACATTATATGCAGAGAAGATTAATGTACATTAGAGAAATTTGCTTTTTTCCCTGTGCTTAAAAATACCATCTGAAGCTTGTTCTTTGATTTAAGTTTATTATTGCAATTTCCATGCTTGCTGATAGATATTTTATTTTTCACTCGGACTTATACTGTAGAAAATACATCCTGTATCTTTTGTTTTCTTCAGAACAGGGAGATCATAACATTTTCTTTTGTAATTAGGAAGATGCATGTACTTCATACCATGCTGTTTTCATGTTAATTAGAGCAGATATTTCATTTCCAGTGCCTTCTGAATGAAGTTGCTCTGGTGGTTTTAAGAAGCTCTCTGCCTTCTCTCTTGTTTTTGTTAAACTCTTTGTATAATACTTCCTGGTCTGCTGGTTTAGTAAGTTCTTTGGTTTCCAACTTAGTACAGAAGTCATTACTGGAAATGTTCAGTTATGTTTGGAGCTGATTTGTTAGCTTTCTATTAGATGAACTACAGCAGAGGTATTTTTCCTATCTGTGTAATACCATAGTTACGTAGTAGACTCCAAAACCTGCTAGTTTAAAATAGACAATTTCACTTCAGTGATTATAGGTGTAACTTTGAGTAGTCAGCATGGCTTGTTTTTTGTTTTTTGTTTTTTTTTTTGTTTTTTAAAAAAAAACAGATTTGTGAAGCTTTAAAATGTGCTTTTTCTTGATAAAACTTTCCATATTGCTTGGCTATTTGAAAGTGAAGTTGACTTAGAAGATTTTAAGGCAACTTGAAGCCAAACTTGAAAGCTGGGGGAAGCATTTATTGGCAAGTGAAAACAAGTGACTGTGAACATTGATCTGCAAATTTAATTAACATTTATTACCACTGTGAAGCCTATATTTTGTGAAGACTGCTGGCCGCGCCATTAGTTTATAAATGGATTTCTGTCTGTATTTTACTCTGGTTTTAAAAGCTTCTTCCCCTTTTGTAACAACTATAATAGATCTATGGGTAATATTAATAGATCTAATGGATATCTTAAAGCTAGTGAGTTTAATTATGAGAGGGGGAAGGACTGATGCAAACAGAAGTTATGTCCACATTTAGGTTGGAAGGTGCTGTCCAACCTAACAGGCAGAGACTGTTAGGCTTTTGGATGCTAAACCTGAAATGAAATGTTGTCTGTAGACAGATGTTTCAGTACATTACTAAATATGAATTGGATTAATTATTGTATGAGTTAGACTTGAATTCTTATGCCAAACACCTGAGTGTCTGCTCTAAAGCAGTGATCTCTTGACAGGGACTGGTACTGAGTATTTCAGTCCGCCGTGCAACTAGACTGAGATGTGTGTAGTAGCAGTAGTACTTTTTTTTCTTTCTATATACCCTGCAGTGTTGGGTTTCTAATCCTTTTTATCTAGCTGTCTTTTAAGTAGGCACTGTTCCATTTTTCACTAGTTTGGAAACCTTGAAGTTCTGTGGTATTTCTGCAGTATTTGTGGCTCTGGAAACTTAAGTAGTAGAAATTTGAGCTACCTGTTGTCATTGTTGTGATGTTAATGTAATAGGGAGACAGTGTTTCTAGGATTGTTTTCTAGGATTGCTACGTGGGACGGGAGCCCATTATGTTTTTACAGTAGAAGCATGATGATAAACTAGATCAGAGAAAAGGGCTATTTGAGTGTTGATTTTTTTTTTTTTTTTAGTTGTTAATTTTCATCTTGAGAAGTTAATACTTAATCACTGCTGATGGTTTATGTAAAGCTAGTTATTAATTCCAGTTCCTTTATATGACAAATCAGAGATCAGTCATGTTACACTCACCATCTCAGGAAAAAAAAGTGATCATGTCCCATTGTTTTTGCTTGCATTTAAAATATACCTCATTCATGTTGTGCTATCTTGTCTAGTGTGAGTCAGTCACTTGTGAGCTTTAATGTGGTTCTGACCCATGCAGTTGTTTTGACTTCTCTGATGTTCTAATTCTGTATATAATCTAAACCTTAATTTTTAATCTCA
Source organism: Penelope pileata (assembly GCA_013396635.1). NCBI lineage: Eukaryota > Metazoa > Chordata > Aves > Galliformes > Cracidae > Penelope > Penelope pileata. The sequence goes on from WBMW01002012.1 coordinate 276,293, forward strand.
GAGGAGAATTCTAGGCTCGTGGAACGTAAATTGTAACAAGAGATTCATAGTGGCTATAAGGAAAGAATTGTGAAAAGTCAAGCAGGTTGCCAAGAGGCTGTGCAATCTCCATTCTTGGAGGATTTAAACACCAAACTGGATAAAACTGACTCCATAGTTTGCCTTCCTTTGAGCAGGAGATTGGATTGGAGACAATCATGACATTCCTTCCAACCTGAATTTTTTTTTTTTAATAGTTATCCTGTTTGGCTGCAAAGATCAAATTTAAAACATGAGGGTGGTGCAAACTCCTGTTTATTTAAGTGTTCAGGTAGCCAGAAGTAGTGACTGGGGATTTTCAAGTCCCATACTAATTTCGTTGGAATACTTAATTCTGAAGCATTGCTGTAATGTCATTAAAACATCGTTAACACCAGGAGAGAGAAACAAGGAACAGAGTGGAGGCAAAGGAAAATTTTGAAGTGCCTGGAATTAGGACTTCCTACGTGATAACGTGACTAGAGTAGACTCAATAAAACTGCAGGAAAGTGGCTGTGGAGGGGAAGAGAGAAGCAAAGGTTAAAATAAAAATTGGTCAGGAGCTGACCGGAGATGCAGGGGGCACAAGATAGCGTGTGGCTGCTCCCTGATGAAATGTGTGGGTAGTAGTCTGGTGTTAATGCAGTTCTAGGAGTGAAGATTCATATACAGCACTTAACTTGAAGACCAAATAGAACTATAATGTTTCTGTCCTCACAACAAATGCGAGGCAGTATTGATATACTGGCTGTGACATGAAGAAATTGAATAGATAAACTGTCAAAACAGCTGCTGCCGCTATTATTGTTATCACCATCTTGTGAATATCTACCAGCTGTTTCAGTGGAAGACCAAGTGAAGTATAGGGCAAGACTGCATTTCGTTTCTGTTCCACAAACTCCAGTTGTGGTTGTAGTTCCTGATAGCCTGCCTCCTGCTGGTGTTCCCTGTGCAGTTAGTGCCGCCGGTGGAGTAGATGGGCTGTGGTGCTAAAAATAAACTTGTGAAGATAACTATCAGAATTTAACAATCAGAATGTAAAGATCTGAAGGGACCCTTGTGTCCAGTTTTACACAAAGGAAATCAACCATGTGATGAACTTCATTGAGTACTATTTTGAATGTTCTATATTGGATTCAGTGATATTAAGTTGATAGAACTGCCATTTCCATTAAAGAGAAGATTTTAAGTTACTATGTAAAAACACATTTATATTAAAAGAGTAATGCAGTAGATTCCTTCCAGTGGTAGTTTCGTATTTTCTTTTCCTATATCCATCATTAGTTTTTCTAGAGCTCTTGTTCTAGAAAATATCCCCCCCACTTGAGGATGTCTGCTTGTTTCAGATGCACATTTTCATTTCACTGTAAGAGGATATTCCTTTTCCTGATTCCTTTGTCTCTCTTCTCACATAGAAAACAAATGGAGAGAGGGATTCAGATAATAAAAGAAATTTAATCACCAAATTCATGCTTTACTTTCACTAAAGAAATCTGAAATTTTTCCGTTTCATGATAGCTGCTAGATTCTGCATGCTTTTAGAAGCTTGACTCAAAAGACTTGATGTTTCTGTTGGCAAAGTTATCTTAAGTAACAGACTTTGAAGCCTTTCCTTAAATAGCTATGAAAGAAATATTCTTTTCCAGGGCCAGTTATCTTAACAGAGATAGACTTTTCAACCAGTAAAATATCAATGAACTGTTTTTTAATTTACACTTCTTAAATAATTTTATGCTCAAATATTACATATGTAGTGGCTTTGTAGGGATTATTTAAGCATAGGAATGGTATGAGGATGGAAATATGTTTCATGTTTTGATCCAGTAACATTTTCTTAAGTATGGATTGTTTTGCCTATCCCATAGTGTTTAATAGATGTAAAGTCAATTAAGACAATGTTTTTGCAGGACTGAATGTGATTGCTTAGTGGAAGAAATTGTTCGAACTTTAACTAAATGTTATATTACTTCTATTTGCTGTAATAAATCCCTGTCTAGTTATCTTTCAGTAGTAGGCACAATATTTTAAGATGTTTCGCAGTCTTGACAAAGCAATGTTCTTAGTAAAAAGCACTTGAGGAAACCAATATTGATTATTTTTAAAAGTTATGATTTTATAGTACATTTTATTATATACCTAATATATTGAGTATGCTATATTTATGAATATGTTAAATATGAATAAAATATTTTATAATTATTTGTATAATGAGACACGTGGTGCGATTTGACTTCTGCATATCAAAATCTCTTTCAGATTCAGGCCATCAAGATGATGGTTCGATGGTTGCTAGGGATGAAGAACAACCACAGTAAATCGGGAACTTCTACTCTAAGGCTGCTAACAACGATATTACACAGTGATGGAGATTTGACAGAGCAGGGCAAAATTAGGTATGTAACAAACCGTAACATCTGGATGGGGTGGATAGAGTACACGCATTTTAGTCCAAGTAGTACTTCAACTGTTCTGTTACTGTTTAAGAATCTTTATATGTTTTGTTTTGTAAGAACCAATGGTAGCTTGGCTGAATTCCTATAGACGTGTACTGAGACTCAGATCTTTATAACACTGTAGATACAGCTGTATTGTAATGTTTCTTTGTTTTATCTCTTTCTTCAAAGGGCCATTACTCTCAGATCGCAAGAATAAACTGAGTAACCTCCTCTATACCGCTGAAAATTAGGTTTAATTTTTTTTGTGCAGCTTGCTGTTGCACCAGTTGCTGTGTATGCTCAAGATCTATAGGCTGCCTTTCTCATAAAACATAGTTGCGTACATATTGCTGGCATCTTGGTTCCAGGTTACTACTGAAAACCAGGTGGGAATAGCTAGTACATTAAGGCACTTCTGTTTGAAGGCAGACTTTATTCCCTGAAGGCCTCTAAAAGTGAAAGGAAGACAGAAATGTGTAAAGAAGATTAATTTTCAGTAAATCATTTCTCTTTTAGGTGGTTGTTAGACAGCTTGTTTGTTTTACTGGCTATCTTCTTAATCCTCTGCTGTAGGAGAAGTGACAAGTTGTCAGGCACTGTTGTTTTCCAAACATTGAGAACTCGTGTCTACAGAAGCTGTTAAATGTATGGGTGGATTGTGCCAGTAAGAGTAAGAAGATTTTAATTTTGGGACAGAGTTAGATGTTATACAGCCATTATGCAAATTTAAGCCTATGTTGTATGTGTAAAATTGCAAACCTGACAGTTTTCTGGTATAATGTGTTATTTTTGTAGTAATGTGTGAGCTTTCTTTAAAGTTCCTCATAAATAGTTGTTTTATAGTTTTAAATTCTGTAATATGATGGTTTGTGGCAGTTACAAGGGAACTAAGTGACACTATTAGCTTTTCAGCATAACTGCTTAGAGCTCATAGTTGACGTACCCAATTCAGTAGCTTGTGAAAAGGGATCCAAGAAGCTGAGTATTACAATCTAGACACACACAAGTCCATGGGCCCTTATGGGAAGGCCCCAAGCGTGCCGAGGGAGCTAGCTGCTGGCATTGTGAAGCCACTCTCAGTCAATCCTCTCAGAATGATCGTGGTGATTGGGAGAAGTGTCTGAAATTTCTCCCATACAGAAAGGAAAGGAAGGAGGACCCTGAAAACTAACTGTAGGCCAGTCAGACTCACCTTTGTCCTTAGAAGGTGGAGGACCAATTGATTCTAGAAACCATTTTCTTTAAAGTCATTGGAGGTAGTGAGCATGGAATCAGCAATGGGTAATCATACTTGACCGACTTGATAATCTTCTGTGTTGAAATGATAATCCTGGTAGAGGAGAGGAGTGGATATAATCTACCTTGACTTCATGAAGGATTTCAACACTTGTCTCCATTAAGATTCTCATAAAGAAACTGATGAAGCGTGGGCTGGATGCATTAGATGAGCTGGACTGAAAACTGTCTGAATGGTCAAGCCCAAAGCGTGGTGATCAGAGGGGGCACAAAGTCTTAGCTGGAGGCCAGTAACTAGTCGTGTACCCAAGGGGCCAGCGCTGGGGTCAGTCCTCCTTAACCTCTTATTAATGGTCTGTGTTGTGGGACTGAGCGTACCTTTAGCAAGTTTGCCGATGACAGAAAACTCAGAGGAGTGGCTGATATGCCAGAGAGACGTGATGCCATCCAAAAGGATGTAAACAGGGCTGCATAAATGGCCTGACAGGAACATCACTAAGTTCAACAAGGGGAATTGCAGAGTCCTGCACTTGAGAAGGAGTAATCCCATACACCAGTACATGCTAGGAGCTGCCTAGCTGGAAAGCAGAAAGGGGCCTGAAGTCCAGGTGGACACCGAGTTTGATGTGAGCCAGCTATATGCCATGGTGGCAAGAAAGGCAGTCAGCATCCTGGGTCTAATTCTGTGAGCTATAGCACCAACACTAAAAAGTACTCATAATCTGAAGCAGGGGAGATGATGCTTCAGGCATGTTAGTTCTATGTAAAGCTTCCTAATATCTAGGTGACAGTTCCAGACCTTTATTCTTTACCCTTTGAGAACACAATGACAGTGTGTATTGGATCCCTGCTGTGGAAATCTGTTACTTCTTCCAGATTACAGTAGGCTTTGAAAAGTATAAAATTGTCTATTCAGTGCAGAACCTAGCCTTCTAAACTCCGCTAGATCTGCTACTATTTTGTGTAGAGTCAATTTTTGTTTATGGCTTGCGTTTTGTCTTTTAAATAATATGTAATTTGCTCAAGATAATTGAATTACATAAAAGTGGCTGGGTTCAGGACACATTTGACCTCTTGTAGGCTGAGTGTCGTGTTGTAATCATTTTTATTGCCATTTGTTTTTCCATTATAAAGTGTTCTAATCTTATTGTTCCACTTCATTAGAAGGTTGTACCAAAGGTTCTGGAGCAAGTATTTCTTAATCAGCCATAAAAATGACTCAATCCTCATATCCTTCTAAATCTACACAACTATACATTTCCAGTCACAGTGTAAAGGTAATTGTTAAATTTCAAAGCATGATTCAGCCCAGAGTATGATGTGAAGGCAAAGGCCCACTTGGAAAACAAATAAACAAATCCTTACTCATCTTGCTCATTTTGAAGTAGCAGGATTGTTGACTTCGTTGAATTGCTTCTAATTGCTTTGAAATGTTAGCATAGGTAGATTAAATCCACCAGTGTCAGAAGTAGTTGGTCAGATATTGAATTTTGTCAAAAAACAATATCTTGGTGGTACTTTCTGGGTCTGTATTTTTGTTTTATTTCTTAGTCATAAATAGTTCTTCAAATTTAAAATTCAATATGGTACGGATTTTCTGGTTAGTTGAAACAGTGAAGTTGGGTATTACATACTACCTTGTAGAACTTTAGTCTATACTAAGCATAAAATAGGAATATTGAAGGATACCAGCTATTGCTGAAAGCGTTGATGTTACATATGAAACTGCACTGAGTCTTTTTGGAAAGGCTGTCTGTATTTTCCTTACTGAAGCTTTCCAAAAGGAAAAAAATACTTTGATCTTAGGCTTTTAGAACTTCATGGTTCTACCCTATAGGTAATCTGCTACACCATCTGACATGCAACATTGTCAGAGGCTGTTTTTAGAAGAAACGTTTTGTTCCATGGAACATGGAAGATGCTTACAAAATTGGACACTGACATTTATGCTCTGTGGAGCAGAAGGAAAAAATCTTAACTACCAGTTTGTGAAGTGAGAGATGATTATACACTGGATACGTTTTCAAGGCACGATTATTTGAGTTAACTTTGTGCATCCCAAGACCTTAAGACAAAGTATTTTGCACTTGATGACATCTTTCCTTGTGGCTGTACTTGTCGTCTGATCTGAAACATCTGATCTTCAACAATAGTAATAGCACTCTGGGAAATAAATGTCCAGGTCCCCCTTTTAGCTCTTAGGGAGTCTGTGATAGAACAGGGACATCTGTGGTGTTAATTTTCAAAATGACTGGAAGTACTTGAAAACAGAAGTTACATCAGACTGACATTTTTATTTCAGCCTTAATAATTGTGTATGTTGGGGTAACACAGATGAGCAAGTTTTTGGTTAAGACAGTTTGATCAAAAGTAAATCCTCTATTTAGAGTTTCTTTTTAGTATAATCCTCTTAGGAAATAGGATAGATGTGATCTTCATCTTTTATTGTAAGAATACGTAACTGACACTCTCCTCTTCTTCCTTTCCATAGCAAGGCATACATGCTTGTAGGTATTTCTGGGATGCAAGAACATGTTACGTAGTTACATATACTCCACAGAGTTTTAGCCAACTTTTGCATGAAGTATCTTTGATTCAGTTTTCAGAATTAAATGCTTTCACTGCCAAAGCTAAGGAAGACTGTCAGTTCTTAATTTCATCCTTCCTTTGGCTCACTCAGTCTGTACTAGTAAGTTGTTATTGCTCTATTGTCACTGGTATGAAAAATTGAGTTTTTAGTGGATTCACTTATCACAGTAGCTGCAATTTGAAGTGAAATTTGACATTTAAGAACTAGACGTCACCATGTTAATCTTCATATACTGTTTGAAAACTAGTGCAATTTTGTCCTGTCATCTGGTTGCTTGTGATCTATTTGATTTTTGAAAAGTTGCTGTTTCTATAAAATGCTGAGATATATGTAAGACCTGGTTAGATAATATTAAAGTTTAGGCTTTTTTAGGGTTTTTTTTTTTTTTTGAGTTCTGTGTTTAACAGTGACTTTTCATCTTACTCTTTAAATGCTTTGTGCAGTTTTCATGGTAACGTACTTGAGTGCAGTGTTTGCTGTTGCTAAGAATTAAGGACAAATGATTAAGAAATTAAACAATGTTAGTCCTGCTTGAATGAATGATTGTATTTAATTAAGAATACAACTTTATTCCTGCTCCAAAGTATCAAAGGAAAAGGCGGTACTTACTACTTCTGAATAGAATTCTTTAGTGAGAATTTTAGGTGAGATATAAACGTTATTACATTCTTTTGCTGCTTGATCTGGAGAAAGGCAGTGGTAGTATAGTTTTTCTGAGATAAAATTTCTAAGGAGAGTAAAAGCCAAGCTAAGTTTATTAACGGACACATTAAGAGTGGATATCAATTTGCAAAGATCGTGTGAAGATGCTTTTGATGACCTTCGTAAATGTGGTTATAGGTTCCAGAAACATCTCTTTATCTTCTGATATGAAAAATAGCAAATGCTTGGAGTCTTTTGCTATGTGGCAGTACAGTTGGGATGTGTAAGTCAAGTAATAGTACTTTCAACATGTTAAAGTTTTTTGCTTGCTACACCCTTTATGCTATTCTTAAATATACAATTCACTCGGTCACTTATAAAAATATCTAATTGAAATTAATTTGTGTGGAGGTGCAGCATGGATTTTCAGCTATCTATCACTGCAAGAGAGTTTGGCAACTTTGGGGACTACAAATGAGCTATTTCTTTGGCAAGAGCCCCCTGCTGAAGGAAAAGGAGCATGCTGAACAGAAACCTCTTACAGGCCTAGTGAGGTCTCTGAAAGGCAACCTGGACTTTGCTGATCCAGTGCACAACTAAAACTGATTAACATCTGAGTGGAACTTCTAGGAAGTTCCAAGAAATATTTTCATTGCTAAGTTGGGACATGGTAATTGGTATGTGGTAATAGACTTCAAAATCTGGTGATCTGGAAACTACTTTAGATTAGCAGTTCCTTCTGCTGTTGACTGAGAGCTGGGGCTGGGATGTCCATGGAAATTTTTCCTTCTTTTTAAAATACCTGTCTTTCAGTATTGCCAGTTCACTGAAATTTAATTATGTCAAATAATTCTGCATTATTAATTCATAATTTGTGTTTGTTTTTCAGTAAACCAGATATGTCTCGATTGAGGTTGGCTGCAGGGAGTGCTATTGTGAAGCTGGCACAAGAACCTTGTTACCATGAAATCATCACCTTAGAACAGTACCAGCTGTGTGCACTAGCCATAAATGTAAGGAAATTAGGTGTGATGTGTGGGATATCAGCAAATGTATATGTTTATTGTTGTTTGTTCTATATATTTCTGCTAATCTGATTTTATGCAAAACCTTCAGATTTGGCATGAGTTTGTTTTTCCAGTGCATAACCCTGAAAAGTGTTTTTGGGTGAGAATTAGGTATGCTGGACTGCACTGACAACAGATATCGTGGTTTCTTGCTACCTGAGTAGAATGTATTTGGAACGTGGAGGTCTGTAAAGATCTTTGGCATCCTTTAAATTGCAGTAGAGGTAAGAGAGATTTCTCATTAGATACAGGGAGCTGTCATCCTAAATTTCTACCTGTGAACCCGAAGTAGCAGAAGGGAAATAACTTTCAAATTATAAGTAGAGATACAGAATTCCTCTATGTTCCTGTCTTAAAAAGCTTATGCATTCTACAGTGACCGATTGACTTTCAATTTGTTTACCAAAATATAGATTGTAAGCTCTGTCAGGACAGAAATTCTACTTTTATTTCTCCGTGAGGCATCTAACGGCTTATGAATACTTCTAAGTAACTTTTCTAGATCTTCTTGAGGTTTTCTTCAGTTTTCATTCTGTCAGGCTGTCGAGTTGAGATCCTCAGATGCAGAGTAACTAATGCTTTCAGTGACTTCTGCACTTCAAGATTGTGCAGTATTAATCTCCTGCATAGACCATCTGTATATGCGTTTTTCGAATGTTTTCATTTATATGTCTATATATATATGCACACGTTTATGCTAAGTACTAAAATTTATTTACTGAGGGTAGACGCACAAGCTTTTAAAATAATAGATAATCCTTGAAACTATCAAGTCTAGACAGAGGTTAGGACACTCAGTGACATCAAGGCCAAATCTGATCTTCTGTAACTTAATTTACAACAAATTTTCTTTAAGTGGACAGATCAGGAAGCAGATAAAACAAAAGAAAAAGCTTAATTTTTCAGGTTTATAATGGTTGCACAAGTTCTACTATATTTCTGTGCTGGATATTTGATTTTTTTTCCTAAGCGAATGTGAAATTATCAGAGTGTAGAATATATGACTAAATGTTGTTGCTCATTGCTTTGTTAAGGTTGCAGTGGTAAACAGAGACTTTATAATGATTAAATGCATATAATTTTAGTCATTTTGAAATGTTATGTACGTTTTTGGCCAAGCCCCACCAAGGCTAGTGAGGTAACCTCGCTAGCAGCTGAGTTCTTTGATTTACAAATTTACATGTCAGCAAAACTTCATATTGAAATAGAGTGGAAAGTAATTGAGGATAGTGTTGAGTACTTCAGTATTTAACGGATTTTAAAATCAGAGTTAAGATTTTAAGATTTGCTGTTAAAAATGCAGTTTTAATTGTATTTAGAATAAATCTTAAATTGAAATTAAATTCAGAGAGTAGTACGTAAAATTGGAGCTTATGTATATTTGTAGTGGTATGCTGTTTTAAAAAAAAATAGTGCTTAGTTGAGTTTGAGCTGAATTTATGGTTATTCTTGATATTAGGAGATAATTTCACAATGACATAAGTAATAATGAATGATACTTTCCATTAACCTTTGATTTAAAGAGGATTTACTTCTTTGTCGTACTATGTACAAGTCTGTTCTAAGGTTTCCAAAGACTTTGAACATGAGTAATGTTAACGAGCAGGAGAAGAGGGCTGTATCTTCTCAGCCTTCTTCTGAGGGGTGGATTTACTGTGAAGGTAGGACATACAGACAAGCAATGCACCTTGAGTATATCTTAGGGATGGAGTTTGTAGTCTTGGCTCACTGCAGCTGCATCAGTCGGCTCTGGCTACAGAAGGCATTTCAGGGATTCATAGCAGCTCTGTAGAGGATGACTATGACATCAAGCTCAGAGGGAAAATGGATCTTGAGGAATTTCTTCTGGATTTAATTGTTGCTTGTGAGGGGTCAAAGAAGGCTTTTTAAAATCTTTATATATGTTTTGATCCCATTTGCAAATTCAGCAGATGGGATGTTACCAGTGACTAGGTTTTGTCTCTGCTCTTCCTGATGGCTGATAGCTGGAAACGCTCTGATTTTTTTTTTTCTGATTTCAAAACTGTCATTTAACTAAAGTAGATATATATTCCTGTTAATGTTTTTTCTTCATATTTAGATATAACAATTCTTTCCTCTTGACCTTTTTTGGTAGGATAAATATGTTTACAATACGTTTTTCTGTACATTTCCTAGTAGCTGTTTCCCACACTTCCTTCTGTTAACCTTTCTTGGCCTTGAATGGTATCATGAAGTATGCAGGTTATTCTCATACAGACAATTTTAAGCTTAATATCTCCTCTGGATAAACTTTGTTTAACCATAGGAGTACATTTGCTCCCCTTCATATTATTTTACTTTGTGTTTGACAGCTGGTAGTCACAGGTTATTCTCTTCTGTGGTCAGTCATGGTTCATAGGTTTCTACATTATCATGGAAATGTTTGGTAATCTCTTAAGCATGTGACCTTTAATTCTGTTAAATATTATTCTCTTTCTGATGTTAATGGCTTGGTGAAAATTTTTGAAATTGCAGTAATAAAATCAACACAGTGGTTAATGGTGGCTAAACAGTGTTTTGATGCAGACCTTTACCTTTGGCCCCACAAACCAGGTGGTCCCATTATAAGCAATTTCATTACCTCTGTGCCTCTGTACTGTGCCAAATCAGGCCGTGAATCTTGAATGCATTATCTTTCTCTACAGCCTGAGCCTTAACTTTCCTCCTTACCTTCAGGGAAGCTTCAATGGATTAAGTCAATTTAATTGTTCTGAATTAGTATAAAAAAGACATTCACACAGTTCCTGCATTTGTGATGGCAGGGTTTGGACTTGATTTTGACGTGTTGACTCGGCCTTCTGTGTTTTATTTCATGCTCTATATTACTTTTAGAAAGGTTTACTGTTTGCTTTTTTGTTTTGTTTTTAATAGGATGAATGTTACCAAGTGAGACAAATATTTGCTCAGAAACTTCACAAAGGGCTTTCTAGACTACGGCTGCCACTAGAATATATGGCTATTTGTGCACTGTGTGCAAAAGATCCAGTGAAAGAGAGAAGAGCTCATGCTAGGCAGTGCCTTGTGAAGAACATAAATGTCAGAAGGGAGTATCTGAAGCAACACGCAGCAGTTAGTGGTAAGAGAGAAGAAGTCACTTTTTGGTACAAGTGCTACAGTTCAAAAGTTAATGTTAATAGACTGTGAAAATAATTATCTGTTTTTTTACACGGAATGACTGTAAATTTTTGGTAAGTTTCACTTAAAGGTCTCTAATGAAAACTGAGAACAGAGTCCAGATTTTCTTTTGCGTTTTTAACACACATGTCTGAGATCTTCCAATTTCTTTAAAAGCTGTGTTAATGCTTATGCCTAAATATGTTAGAAGTGAAGCAGTTTTTCAAAGGCAGATGTGTACTGTTTGAACTTAATAGTTAATTATCTTTTAAGTGAAGTAGTGATGATTAATTTTACTGAAGTAATTAATAATATGCAACCTTAGTGACATAATAAATGCTGCAATAAATTAACGGTCTTTGAGCTGCTGTAGGAAGTAGCTTCTTATCTCATCTTATGCTGGCAAAGGGCTATATTTGTAGGCACTTCAGGATAAGTTCATGTAATTTTTTTCTTCCCAGTAGCAGCAGCCTGATCATAGGAATGCTTTAAGTTACTAACATTAGTCCGTAATAATTTTTGTCTTAAAATCCTTTTTTATTCCTTTGACTACACAGCCAAATACACATGTACAGTATAGTAACACTGGTATATTGAGATATGATAACACAGACCTTGATGAAGAGCTCATAGCATCTTGAGTAAGAATCTTTGAAAGTTTTATTTCTTTGGAGGACTACTAACTGTTTTTGATTTCAACATTTCTGAGATGATGTGAATTTTTTTTTTGTCTTAGGGTAGGTCTGTTTTGTGTACCTGATCTCGCAGATGCTGTCAGATAAATGCAGATTTCATTCTGCATTTATGAATCAGACTTCATTGGCCATGTCAGTCAGTGTGCCTCAGTCCCGTTAGACTTAGATCAGAGAATAAGTTTGCAGAGAAATCCCTTTGTATATTGTTAATTAGACTTTTTNAAAAAAAAAAAAGCCAGTACATTTTATTTTTCCTCAATAACAGGTAAGAAAGAAAAATACATTCAGCAAAAACCTTTAAGTCACCCTAGGATTATTCCTCTCAAAAGCTGAAAAATCATTTCAGTTATGCAGGAGGAAAGTGTAACAATTCTCGTATAAAGAAACATAGCTGCTGATTTCTTAATTGTACTAAGACAGATACTGCTGAGTTACTATGGAAAGGCTTGTAGAAGAAATGAAGTAGAGCCTTGGTGTGTGTGACCTTTTGAATTCGATAGGACCTCAAACTGTACCTGACAGTTTCCTTCTCATGCTGAAAAAACTCACCTTGAGTGATTCCATTGAATAAATTTATACCATAATCCATGAGAACTTCTAATTACCTATAGTTTGCAGGACTTCTTTGAGTGTTACAGTGCTAACTTTGTGACATTCAGGTTTACCAGGCTGAGTTTTTAACACATAAAAAGTCTTTATTTATATCTTTACAAAATCATTACTGCAGTGTAGTATAGTTGCAGCCCACTTTTTTATGATCTTCTGCTAAGATCATACTGTTTAGATGTATGTCTCTCACACTTTTTACTGACCATGCAGTAACTTGTGCTAGTAATGACCCTAGTACCTACTTTGAAAAGCATTCACAAAAAGGTAAAGATGAGAATTTGCTGCTTTGATTAATGGAATTATTTCTGCGGATCTACAAACTGATGATTTTGTGCTATTATTTTTCTTGAAAACTCAATAAAAGGTGATGAGGGAATGGGGAGATTTGGGGGGATTTCAGCATTTGTTAGAAAGATGGTAAATTTCTGTATGCCTTACCTTAGGAAAATTTCCAAAGGACTGGTACCAGACAGAAAATTTTTTTTTTTTTTTTTTTTCTCCCCTCCATGCTGAAACTCCTAGCAGGAGTTGTACTGAGGCCTCTGTGTTCTCTAAATGGGTTCAGAGTGGAGGCTGCTTAAGTAGAGACTCATTTTATTATGTATCTACATACTCTTTCCGAACTGGTCATAGATGTGTCATGTGGATTTTGGGCACATTCTTGTTTCAAGTGCTTGTAGTTTATGTCCATGAAGCCATCCTACCTTTCAGGTAGTCTGTCTTCATTAGAGATGATTGCGTAAATACTGGTTTTTGTCATGATATGGGTTAAATATCAAATGCATAAATATGTCCTTTTTCTTTTTTAAATGAATCTGTTTCACTTCATTTTGCAGACTCAGTTGGAACTGTTGCTAGTTATATTAGAAAGTGTGCAAGTCAGGAAGTTACTGAAACTGTGTTCTTGGGCTCTTAATGAGCCCTCTCTTGAATTTCAAATTTAATACAGATAATGAGTTGATTTGCCTTGGACATGTCTAAGGCAAGCCAGTTTTGCTAGTGTTCTAAAATCATATTTTTTTTCTTTCCTGTTACCTCTGTTTTTCTTATTTGTGCAAATAATTGATGACTGGAAATGCAGGACAGTGCTTGAAGAAGTGAAGGGTGTTTTAAAGTTAATATTTTAATGTCGTTCGAAACACATTAAAATCTGCTTTGCAAAGTACACTGGATTTCAATTACAGAAATGTAACAAAATATAAAGAAATAGAGTGCTGTTATTTTTTTTCTTTCAAACCTCATTGTGGCTTACATATTGTGTAGTAATTACTCTGGATGTTTAACTGCATCAATGGCAATGGCTGTGGGAAAATGTATGGGAAGGTGTTGCCAAGGAACTTGGTTACACCATCTTCTGTGGGCCTTCATAAATTTTAAATGCTTTCCTTGCCATTATGACTGAATCCAAATACTTTATGAAGCCTGTGAAGCATCCCCTTTATGCACACCTTTACAAATGGGATAGATTAAGACTTGACTTTTGTATGGCAATTATTTATTCAATCTTACGAAACCTACATTAGTGATGTATTTTGTTTGATATGCACAGTGTTTTTCAAGCACATCTCATGAATACAGGTATTGGAGATTAAAACACTGACTTTTTTTTTATGTATTTTTCAATAGTTTTCAAATGGGGTTATATATACTGATTTAGAAAGTCTGAACTTCTTCTGTTCACAACCTAATATGGGATGATTAAAGCTTACTGAAGGAAGATTTTCCAGATGTGATCATATCTTTCATGACCACCTACTTGCTCAAAAGTGTGATTAGATATAATTCTGACTCTGAGAGGGCCTTTGGCAGCAGTCCTTACTTTTTTGATCCCCTGAGGAAGGCAGTCCATGTGACTGTTGTGATGTAGAAGACTTCTGTAGTCCTTCTTTAGGACTGGCTACAAGTATCACAGGATGCTCAAAAAAGTTTTGAATGCTGTGATTGTCATAGTTAAGTTGAGCTGCTCTGCTCAAGTGGGACTGGACCTTTCAGACTCAGTCTGCTACTTTGTTGTGATAGCTTTCAGCTTGCCTCCTAACCCTTCTCTAACAGGTGAGGTATGCTTTGGGTTTGGAGAACACTGTGGCAATTCGACTGCAAATTCTTTTTTTCACTTGATTTTTGGAAAAAAATTTTTTCTAATCTCTTAACAGCAAGGCTCTACACTGTAGTGTCCAAAGAAGGAATATTAGCTTACTCTGCAATTGTGTTGGTCTCAGATGTTGCAGTTAACGTGGATTTTGTGATCAATCATCTTCCACTTTTCAGGGTCTTTCAGAATAATGGATTTGAATCAAGCTGGGGATTTGGGGACTAGAGGGAACTGTAGCTAATTTTCAAGGTAGCTAGGAAATGGCTGGCCCTGAAACGTGTTTAAAATTTCAATTTTTGCATGCATTAAACATCTACACATCAACAATCAGGTGGATATTACCAAAAACATCATAAAAAAAATATATATATATATAGACCCACATGTACCTATGCTTTGTATTAATGCATGCTGACTTGGAATTTTGCTTTTTCCTTTGCAGCGGAAAATATTCTAGGGAACTGTGTTTCCTGGTATGCAGTATTTTAATGTATCTTTCTTTTGCTTTTCAGAGAAACTGTTGTCGCTTCTACCAGAGTATGTTGTTCCTTATACTATACATCTTCTAGCTCACGACCCAGATTATGTCAAAGTCCAGGACATTGAGCAACTGAAGGACATTAAAGAGTAAGGCTACCTTTAATACCGTTATTTCTGAGGATTGTAATAATCTAATTTTATTCTTAGTAAAATTTTAATTTAATGAGGTACACTGATACATTGTCCAGTACATTTAATAATTACAGTTATTTCTGTGAAATACTGTGAGAAATATATATGCTTTTTTAGTGCTCTTTGTCTTACAGAAGAACTTACACGTTCTGCTCATCCTCACCATTTCTTTTTCCTAATGAATTCGTTTTCTGGAGTTAAGACTGCTTAGTTTTGTAATACTAGTAAAACTAGAGTAAACCACTTTCTGAGTGTGACTTCTTATTTTTAGTAACGTTTTTTTCACATATTCATGAGGAGTGCTGCCTTTCTCCTTAGGTGTTTGTGGTTCATACTGGAAATATTGATGGCTAAAAATGAAAACAACAGTCACGCATTTATCAGAAAAATGGTAGAAAATATTAAGCAGACTAAGGATGCTCAAGGACCAGATGACGCAAAAATGAATGAGGTAGGTGATGCTTCCTTGTTGGAAACTGTATTTAATTTTGGCATGGTTCTGGAAATGAGTTAGTTTTTGTTTATGCATCAACTTGAAAATGTCTTTTGGTACAATTGTGTGTAGGACATGTATAATGTAGTGATTACATTTTTTCCAATTTAGATATCAGACCTACTGTGTTCTGACAGATGTCTTGTGATTCAGTAGAACTTGCATGTTTGTCCGAGAAATGTAACAGTTTGGCATCCTTCTGTTTCTATCTCAGTAACATTATAATAAACACTACCTTTACATGTATAGAAATGAAAATTTTTGCTCTGAATCATTCCATAGTCTTTTTCTGCTCTGTAATATTTCAGAGAAAATGCAAGAGTGTATGCTTAGTATATGAAGAAAAATATGTGCAAGAGATGTCTCTGGTTTCTACTGTATAGCGATCAAACCCTGATCTTGTATTTGAGGTTTTTGCATCACGTAATTTGAGGCTGCTCTGAAAGCAATGCCTCCTATTTTATTATCTTGGCCCACAATGTCAGAGGCGGATATTAGTGGTATAGCAGTAGAGGCTGAACCTTCCCACCAGTATTCCATTTCATTTTGTTGCCATGTGACAGGTGGCAGCAGAGGGGCACTCTGACACAATGCTGTCTGACATGGAAGTGCAGATGGGAGCAAAGGTGTGGAATTGAATTCTTCCATGTGGGGAAAAAATAATGGCACCCGTTGACATTTATCAGTGCTCGCTGAAAGGTGATGGAGACCAAACAGTGGATGTGAGCACAGTGAGGTAGTGGTAGTGCGTTTCAGCAGTGATGACAGCGACAGCGGGGCAGCTCCGCTGGTGCAGATTATTAGAAGTGTGGCATGCACGCTCATGTTCATCTATGCTGGCAAAAATGCAGAGCTAATGGTGGTGACTACGTTGAAAAATAGTGTTTTGTAGCCGAGAACTGGGTCTGTCAACTAGTGTTATTATGCTTTTTGTATCTGTTGTAGCTTCCATGGAAATAAATGGGAGGCATTACTTTCGGAGCGACCTACATACATAGATTTGCCACTTCTTTACTTTTCCAAGGGCATTTGTTTTAACTTTGAAACAACGATATACCTTAACCTTCAGTGTAGAAGGATCGTGGAAGCTAGCTCTCTTTAAGTGCTGGGTGTACAGCACTTTTGTCTTCTTTTTAATACTTGGTGGTATGCTATATAATAGGGATGCTACTGTTAAATGTTTAAGATAATTGTTTTCAACTCCGAGCTCTTGTAATGCTGTGCTCAAAAGAATATTTTTTGTCAATTTGCAATGACCTTCTAATTTTCATTTATTATTTACAGAAACTCTACACAGTCTGTGATGTAGCAATGAATATCATTATGTCAAAGAGCACGACATACAGTTTGGAATCCCCTAAAGACCCTGTACTTCCAGCACGATATTTTACTCAACCAGACAAGGTAGACCTTGGAGTTTAATTTTTCTTGAGATAAGCCTATTTAAATCTTTGATTGTTATAATTCAAGGATTTTGTAGATCTTGTAGTCTTCTCCCTGTTATAGTTAGTTGAATTTGTTTTTATAAGTATCTGTATGTATGCACACATTTTTTCTGCCTTTTTTATTAAGGAGATGTTATAATTCAGATTTGAAATTTTGAAAGCATAAATGATGTAAAGAAAATCTCTTCTAGTACTACTTCCAAAAGTGTAAATATCTTGTTAATTGATTTTTTTTTGTTGTTTTTGTTCTCTTTTCTTCCTCATAGAATTTCAGTAACACCAAAAATTATCTTCCTCCAGAAATGAAGTCATTTTTCACTCCTGGAAAGGTGTGTGTTTGTTTATTTTTAAGAAAGCTGACTTGTATAGATTTAACAGAAAAAAAAAAAAACACTTAAGGTAAATAAATAATATTTAGTAAAGGAGAAGACAAATTGTGGTTTTCATCTGATTAATGTATCTGGTTCCTGATGACAGGAGAACATTCATCTGCTACCTTGCAAAAGAAGTAAAAGTGCAGCATCTTCATTAGCCTTAACTTCGCTAATGAAGCATTAGCTGCAAGCTAGCAGCTTACTAGTAGAGGTAAAATGCAAGAAAGGAAAAAAATTACATATAGGAATGTCTTTAGATTTGAGAATGAAAGCCAATGTTTACTGATCTGAATATATCACCACTGTATTGAACATTCGAATATTTGAATTCCATGAACTGGAGATTCACTTCTTACTGGAGACACGAGTTTTCAAAATGGAAATTATATCTTCAAGTTTCGGGTAGTCGATAATAAGTTTTGTCATCCAGTATTTGTCACAGAATTCTTAACTTGTCCCAAACATTATATAATGTACTCTGACAACGTTAAAAAGAAATGTTGTTTACGCTACCATTAAAGATCACGGAATGGTTGAGGTTGGAAGAGACCTCTAGGGGTCATCTGGTCCCAAAGCGCCTGTTCTCTGTGCCTTGTCTCATCTGAGAAATGCTCGTTTCTTTATCATCTTAGTGACCCTTTGTTGGACTTTTCAGTAGCTCTGTATCTCGCAAATAACCTAATTTGAAATTCTTTTTATTTCTAAGTGAGTTTTTATATTCAGATGTCTAGAGCCATGTACTTTTAGCTCCTTTTTGTTGTTCTGAAACTTTGTTAAAAACAAACAAAAAAAACCTGCCGAATTCTTGAGAACCAAAAATTTTCAATTGCTTTTTCATCATGTAAACAGGGTGGCATGAGAGTTGCTCTAGGGTGTCTTGTCTTTTGGGAATGGAAGGAAAACTAGCTTTTGTGGATGTTTGGTGGATCTAAGCAGGAAACAGTATCTGAGGGCAGCAGGGCCTTCGTTGTAGGCTGTGTGATGAGGGTGGAACTGTTAGTGCAGGTTCTGTTAGTCCCTCCTTAGCAGGAAGTCCAGTTTGAGCTTGAACATCTCTGCTTTTGAGCTCTTTCTGTATTTGCTCATGGATTAATGTTAAGCTGTAAACTTAGGTGTAAATTTTTAAACTGGATTTGGTTCTTGAAGGTTTATTATTTTTGGAGAGGACATACAGTTTTTTCATACTCAGTGCAGAGTGAATCTTTCATTGAAGTATAAAATCATGTCTGGCTATAAAAAAAAAAAAATCAAAATCTGTGGTGTATATCTCTGAAAAATTACACTCAAAGCTGCTATAATCTGCATGTTGAACAGTGTGGGTTTTTTGTTTTTTTTCTAAGCTGTTGCTAGCTGGAATCTAATATTGAAATAGAGAATGGATCACCCTAGAAATCCAGGGAATGGTCTTTAATTGTTCAACATTTTTGTATGCAGGTGTTTGGCATAATGGCCTATTCTCTTTAGGAGTAACTGTACCCTTTTAACTTTAGAGAAAGTTATTGTGAGCTGGAGGTATTTGGCATGTATGAAAGATAATCCACTTAAATAACCTGAAGCTCTTCATTGTCTGGAAACTTCGGTTGCTATTAAAAGCCTAACAATTTTCGAATCTATGCATGAATCATCAGAGTCTTCTCTAAAATATTTGCTTTTTGAGGCCCTCATTCATTCCCAGTTGAAGCTAGTGTGGTTTGCCGTTACAGCTAAGCCAGTTTAATGGCTTATTTGCCGAAAGTGCTGTCCTACCACTATTTCTGCTCTGCCAGTTCAGATGCTTCTGTAATCCAAATGGTGAGCTGGTTCAGGCAGCTACATCACTGGGTAGGAAACTTTACACAAAGTGCTGAAGTGGCTTGCTGTGAGGTCAGGTGGCCGCCCAGTACTATCAGTGAGAAGAGGACAGAGCTGTAAGTGCTGAGAAAATAATATCGTTCTTGGTGGCAGCTAACTATTTCATTGCAGTTCTGTCAGTTTTCTTTTCATGTCATAACTTCCATATTTAAATATTTATTGTTTTGCGTTGTAATCAAGATACTGATTGCAGAAAATGAAATATGTACTATACTTAAAATATTCACACGTTAACAGTATGTAAATGTGTAGCTTAAAATAAAGGAAATATATTTTTGGTTTCAGCCCAAAGCAGCCAATGTTCTTGGAGCAGTTAACAAGCCTCTTTCGTCAGCAGGCAAGCAGTCTCAATCCAAATCTTCACGAATGGAAACTGTAAGCAATGCCAGCAGTAGTTCAAATCCAAGCTCTCCAGGAAGGATCAAAGGGAGGTTGGTAGACAACAAATGAGCTTTGATATTTTAGGTATTTGCAATGGAAACGTTGAATATTTCTATAGTGCTAAGTGAGAAACAGGATTATATTTTCTTATTTTGAAGTAAAGTTACGGTGGCACATTGTATAATGAAAACCATGAATTTAGCTTTCTAGCAACAGCAATAAATTAGCTCTTAAAAAATGAGAGGAAAAAAGAAAAAAAATGGTTCAAGCACAGTCACGTGAAGAGAAATAACAGCTAGAGTTGATTGAAGAAGGGAAAGAGTCTGACACATTTACATATATGCATGTGTAGACTTAGGAACTTTGTAGCCTGCTGTAATGTTAGCGTGTCATAGACACTGAGAGCTGGTAGGCCAGTGTGGTGACGTAGCATGATTTCCTTCTCTGTGAATTTGTACTTCACTTTGCTGGACTTTGCAGATAAACTTTTCTGGATTTTAGATTCTGTGATACAGAGAGGAACATACTGCAATATTGCAGAAGGTGTTACCTAGTTAGCTAGCTATTTGTAAAATTTATATCTTATGTTGGTTTTCTATGTTACAGCTTCTGTATCTTAGGTTTGTTTAACTAAAAGTCAATCATTAATTTGTTTCATAGAGAAATTTAGAGATTGCATAGTCCCCGCTATTCATCTTTTCTCACATTGATTCAAGACTGAGAGAAGGTTTGGAACAAAGACTTCTCAGTTGATTCTTCTGTGAATATTTGATATATAATATTAACTTGAAATGTAGTGCAGTGCTTTGCAATAAATACTTCAACACTCCATGAAAATTACATAAAGACTTGTAAGAAATAAATCATACAAGGTCATATGCAGAAATATATTATTGGCTAAAGGCAGACTGGAAGGCAGACTGGAATCCACCTTCTTCACATCCAGTGAAATTAATCTGAAACTACATCCAGTCTCTTTTAAAAAAAAAAAAA
>WBMW01002012.1:297041-322603 GCA_013396635.1 Penelope pileata
AAAAAAAAATGCTGTGCACACAGCCTAATCTATTCTGTCATGATTCTATGATTTCTATGATTCTGTGATCTTCATGGTTTGCCCGGGTCACTTAAGTAAAACCCGTTAGTATTTTGAGCAGAGATACAAAAGAAGAAAAGTCCACTGGAAGTGATGGTAACGATTCAGTGTGCATGATATTTCCCATTCAGCATAACTGAAATATATATATGCAAGCTTGCATCCTTTAAGGCGTCTTTCTCAGTCTAGGGAGTGGTATCTAAGTACCACTTGTCTTTTTAATATATAGCATATTTGTTTTCTGTAAAAACTCTGCATTGTTATTTAAAAAAAAAAAGGAAAAAGGCTTTTTCTTGCCTCTGGGCACATTAAAATAAATTATTCTCACAGTTTGGCTTTTGTATATTACGTTTTATCTATGGGTCTCAGTGTTTTATGTGTGCAGGAAGTATCACTGTCCACCATGACATACATAGAAACTGAAATAAAAATGGAATTGCTTTTACATGTGTGCTGACATAAATAACAAAAAGCTGAGGGACGAACTGGCCTCTGAAATTTTCACCTGCTATTCTACAGCATGAACCTCATCGTAGGAAACTGTCCATGCTTTAGTTGGTCTGTGGGGATCTTTGGTATATAAAGAGTATGCAAAGGTAGACAAATACACAGATCTTGTGTATCTCAGTAAGGCATTTCTGTTTCAAAAACCTCAGTCTTGCTTTTTTTTTTTTAACTGGGAAAGATGATCAATTTAGCTTGTGATTGACCTTGTCCTGAGACTTAGATGTTCTTGTTTGTGGTATCATATGTTAGAACCTTTCACTTTGGCTACCATTCTGTCAGATTGTTTGTGATTTAGGAATATTGTATTTTTTTTTAACAATTACCTGATATAATAATGATAACAAATGTGTATTGATTCTAGGCTTGACAGTAGTGAAATGGACCACAGTGAAAATGAAGACTTCACACTGACTTCACCATTACCAGGGAAGAAGACTGACAAAAGGGACGACTCTGATCTTGTAAGGGTGAGCTGTTTGGTTGCATTAAAGATGTTTAAGTCACCAGGACTTTAAAATAAAAATGAATGTGCTGGTACTTGATTTCATTCTAACCCAGGTATTTCACATGAAAATGAGTTAATGTTGTAATTACTGGAAAGTATGCTTAGAGTTGAAAAGGCAATGAAAAGAAACGTTCAGTTTGACTGTTTTGCTTGTGTACATTACCTTTGCATCATACTGACAACTTTAGTAAGCTTTCAAATTCGCTAGTTATGATTTGCAGGATATTGAAAAGAGTAGATTTTGCTAGAGCTAGGTTGGTGTCAATTAGTCTATAATTTGTCTGGTGTTTGGAATTCATTGATGAAGTACTTGAGACATTGCTCAAGATGATAGCTTGCTTGGACTTCTGTTTGCAGTATACTGTACATTTTTTTTGTAGGTGTGTCTGATGGTTAGTTGAAGTATGGCTTTGTAAAAATTAATTGGATTAACTTGAGACTTTATAGAAATTCTGGGGGAGCACATTAACCTGTCTGAGATTTCAAATTTCCTTTTGAGGTTGTAAAAATCCATTTCGTAAATGGCTTCTTTGCTTGTAGCTAGCAAAGTGGTACTACCTCAACTACAGTGTTGATGCAATTCTTACCTTTTTTGGTATTGTTCCATTAATGGTGCTAAGGTATGTTCTCCTTCTCCAGCCAACTGTGTTGTTTTACAAAAGGTGTAGGGAATAGCAACTGCCTCTGATTATCTTGAATAGGAAGAGGACCTCATGATTTGACATGGGAATTTAGAAATTCCAGGAAGAGTTATCTGAATAGCCGTGTGCATTCTGTTTTCTTGCATGCAACTTGTACAGCAGTGAAGGCAGAAAAAAATGCTTGGTTCTGAATGGCAGATACCACAAGCAGATGTTATAGCCTGACTTGAATGTCTATTCATGCTGTGATCTGCTACAGCCTTTAAGGTAGCTTACTCTGCCCAACTGAGTAAGTAATTGGCCAACAGGCCAGTGCAATCTCACAAGATTTAAAATAGTCTTAATGCTCAACAAGCACATTGCCAAACTGTTCTGAGACGATTGAACCCCTGTGGGTAGTAGAATGGTGTCATTGCTATGCTGTTTTAGTGTCAGCATAATTCAGGAGATGTTATGTGTATGTCTCCTTGAAAGAGGTCTTAGTGAATAACAAATACCTTTGAGAACAGTAGGCTTCTCCTTATTAATTCATACTGATGGACTTAAGTATTTCTGCAAATCAGCAATCCTCAAGATTCCTAATGAGAATATAAGAACTGATTTGGACTCCCACTCAGATGTAGGGCTCTAACATGTTTAAACATTCAGTATCAAGCAATATTTACATGTATTGTATCAGAATATAGAAAAAATACAAAGAAAAATGATAATTCTATAAACAGTTCAAATAAAAAGAAATCTATATATCACTAGTAAACTTCCTTTTTTGTTCCTTAACTTTTGGCAGTCTGTAGAAATCGTAGTAATTTAGGTTATGCATGAAAAATAATACAAACAAGATCAAATCTTACAACTTGATTTTCTAAAATCTATTAAGGATATGCTACATCTGATGTCACCGCTACTTCAGTTTTTTGGACCATCTCTGTTCTCCTGTTATGTCAGTCTGTCACGTTTTTCTGGATTGCTTGCGACATAGAAAGCTACTGACTAATAAAAATATCCTGAATTTTTTGCTTGTCTCAAAGTGCAGATAACCATCCTAAGCTGCAGTATTTTGTGGGAGAAGTGAACAGGCAACATAACAAAATGAGGAAAAATAATGAATCTTTTGTCAACCCTACTCCCCACCCCTGTTTCTTCCTAACCACAACTTGGAATTTTCTTTCTTACATCTGGCTTTCCTTTTCAGCTTAAAATTTTTCATATTGCCATGAAAACGCATAGGTTCTTTAGACTAAAAACTTCAAATGAATGACATAATATGAACTAATACATTTAAGTTTGTTGTGAACTTCACTTTAAATCTAAAACTATTTCAGCATCTTACTTCAACTATTGCCTTGCTTTCCCTAATCAGAAGTCTCTTGTTTTTGTTATTATAAACAACTTTGTTTAAAAAAAAAAAAAAAAACTTTAAAAAAAAAATAGCTTTTTTGGAGTGTTTCATCAGCTGTAAAATCTGAAAGGTCTGACATGCAGTAGTAGTAGCAGTAGTAGTTTAGAAGCTATAGAATTGGTGACAGAGAGAAGTCAATACAGTTCAATATCTCAAGTGTTTTTGAGGGCATTTGTATCTCATTTTGAACACGTAATCAAGATGCTTAAGATAATGGATTCCAAGTTCATTTTTGTTTCTTTCGAGCTAGGGAGCAGGCTATAACAAGCACTAACTGCCACTCGCAACAGAGTTTAAGCTTCAAGTTGACTATTCCCATTCTATCTTTATATTTTCATACTGATAAAAATGCAGTTGTGAATGCTGAAACCAATTGCGTTTGCCAGAGCTGAGGCTACAAATAAGGAAGACCATATAGACTTCTGTGATTTAACTGTTTAAGAGAATCTTTTTTTCTTTTCTGGCAATTTGTGTATATATATGTGTTTATACTTCTGCAGAGATTTTAGAAATAGATGTTGGAGAGAATCTTAGAATCTTATGTGACTTGAAGACTTTGTCTTGTTGGGGCAGAGTTCTTCAGCTTTTGTGCATGTGACAGTTTAATATGGCAGTTTAATTTTTTTTAATGTAAAGATTTAATCTTGCCTTTTCAGTCAGAGATTGAGAAGCCTAGAGGAAGGAAGAAACCAGCTATCACAGACTCAGAAGAGAAATTAAGCATAGATGACCTAAATAAACTGGGACAAGAGCAGAAGCTTAGAGGTAGTCAACGGGGAAGGAAGAGACCTGCAGTTGTTTCAGAATCTGATGAAACACAATGGCAAGAAGAAAAAAGGCTAAAAGAAGATGTAATAGAAAGTGAGGATGAACAGAACAGTCCACCAAAGAAAGGGAGGAGAGGACGCCCTCCCAAAGCAAATAATGGGGGAACACCAAAGGAAGAACCAGCCCCAAAGTCATCAAAAAGGAGCAAAAAAAAACAAACGCCAGCAGCAACAGTAGAAGAGGAAGAGGAGGAAGAAGAAAGGCAAACTGAAAACATTGAACAAAAGCCAAAAGGCAGGCAAAACAGGTCGACAAAAAGAACACAGCAGAGGTAAGTCTGTCTTCTTGTAACCTGCATCTTTTTTCGTTCTTGGACATCAGTTATAATTTGATACTTTGCAATTTGGGTCTTCCTCAAAACAGAGCAGAACCATCTGAAAGTAGTACAGTTGAATCAGCACAGTCTACGCCACAGAACAGACGAGGAAGGTCATCAAAAACACCACCATCACAGCAAAAAAAAGTGTAAGTGGTGAACATTTTCTGAATTTGTGTTTCGTAGAAATTAAAAATATGCCTCTGTGCCTCCAAACAATTATTTACTGAAAATATTTCAGAACACTAATAGTTATGAAAAGAAATTGTCACTGTTATTTTTAAAATGTTTTCCCCGGCTGCTTCTCCTAGAGCATCTCAAACTAGAGCAAATAGGCTACGAGTAAATTTAATGTGCTCAGGTAGCATATATGTAGCACTGCTCTTCTAGGAGAAAAGTCAATACAACA
Source organism: Penelope pileata (assembly GCA_013396635.1). Taxonomy (NCBI): domain Eukaryota; kingdom Metazoa; phylum Chordata; class Aves; order Galliformes; family Cracidae; genus Penelope; species Penelope pileata. The sequence continues at coordinate 301,707 of WBMW01002012.1, forward strand.
CATTGAGGGCCTTGAAGACAAGAATTTATAAAGACTTAAAGGAACAAAATGTGTTCCTGTTTGTTTTAGGGAGGAAGAATCAAATTGTTACTGCTGTGAAATGATACTGTGAAGAGTAAATCTGTTCTGATTCTTAAATTAATTTTCAGTGACTTTCTAATTTGTGACCTCCTTATTGTAAGATAATGTATTATCCACTTGAATTTTCAAATGAATAAAATGTGCTGTGGTCTGTGGAGAATAGTTGTTCTTGAAAATTCTGCTGTGTTGAGCTACAAAATAAAGGTAAACTCTGACTAGTTTCATTTTCTTGTGCTTGCTGTAGAAACTACAAGTATCTCTACCTTTTTTTTCACATGTACCTGCAATATATGTAAAGTGGAAGTGTGCAAGTGAATATGAAAATAAAAACTGGAACGTGGAACAGATTTGCAACATACCTTTCCAGAACCTGGTACTAAATTCCTTAGGGCAGTACTTGCACACATCTTCAGCCTGGCTTTTTGTATTATTCTGTTGCCAGTATGATTTTTCTAGTGTCTGGGCTTACCGTTCTGTTGATCCTCCTCTGGCTGGATCCAGATTGGCCTGCTAAATTTGCCTGTCCACGTCAGTCAGTTTTTTTTCTATACCTGAAATCCTTGCCTGAACAAGTTTGTATCCTCCATCCAAATTCCAGTTTCACACCTAACCCCATGTTCTGGTGTTTTGCACCTGCAGTATTCCAACTTCTCCAGTATTTTCCCACCTCTTTTCACCCATAGGTGAAAAGATGAACCTAGCCTGTAAATAATTATCCTTTTTGCTGTGTTGCTTCTGTCAGTGTTAGAAGGCCTCAAGTGGGCTATTCTGTGTTGATCTTCAGAGGATGCCATGTTTGGTTGGTGCTGAAACCCCCACACTGTGTCTTATTACACATAATTCAGTGGTTTTGCTCTGAACTGGTTTTACTTTGGTGGTTGGGACTGAAAGTTCCCTTTGCATGTATGGTTTGAAGCTGTTAGAGGACAGTTGTTTTGGATCTCTGTCGCCCCAATGGGGATTGAAGTGTGTTGTCTGCCTGGGAGGGAGTTTCTTGTTTAATTTCATCTGAAAAGTCACCTAGTTCGTGTGCACAGAGACAGCTTTACAAACCAAGCCAGAGTGCTTTAAGTGGAATGATTCAGTGGTTTGATTGCAAACTATGCTAACTACACAAACCAAAATGGTAATGTGGATGCAGCTTTAGTTTGGGGTACATATCCAAGTGGTTTTTTTTTTTTTTTCTTTTAAGGCAGGGGGGAGGGCTACTCCTCATTTTCAGCAGATTAGTTTCTTTTGTTTGCTTGTGGTTCAGTTCTAATAACTAAGGTTCAACTCTAATAACTGACAAAGTCAGTTTAACATACTCTTGACTGATTGTTCTTGGTTATCCTGATTAGGGTAGTATTATCACTGCTTATCCCTAACTCTCTTAGCATGAGCTAGTTGGAAGATTTAGGTTCACTACAGAAAAAAGAAAAAGAAAGAAGAAAAGAAAGCAGTTATTCAAATTTTGTGCTGTATAAACTGCTAAATAAATATCGTTTTGTTTATGGAACTCAACAGAAGGAATAAAAATACCAAGTATTCAGTATTCCGTTTTGCTTGTCATGGTTACTGTTGTCTCAGCGTTCTTTGCCCCATGTTCTGGCACTGAAGAGCAATACCTATGTTGTCTATAGCTGAAAAGAATTATTCAACATTGTATTCGTGGCACTTCGTTCTGGAAGAATTTGGTTTTCAATTGCCATTGTTCAGACTGCTATTAACACTTCTAATGTTCTTTGTACAGATGAACTAGAAAAGCATATAAGGCAGAAGTACTATATAAATTGAAATTTTAAGGCTGCTGCTCTTACCAAGAGGAATGTTTGTTCTCTTGCAAAATTTGTCCATCTGCAGACCCATACAGCATGAAACTGATGTTTATTTTTCTTCTGATTTTAGCCGTGCGGGACGTTCCAAACAAGCTGCCAGTAAGGAGAACGAATCTAGCGAAGAGATGGATGTATTTCAGAGTAGTTCACCTGTCAGTGATGATGTTCCCCAGGAAGAAGTAATGGAAGAAGAGGAAGTTTCCACAATCAGTGTAAGAGAAATGCATTCAGTTTTGGGTGGTTTTTTTTTTGAGTGTTGTCTTTGTATTGATGTTTGGAGGCTGACTTCCCCTGTTCATAACTTTCCTCCTTTTACAATGAATGAGGTGGTTGTTGAATGTCAGCGTTGTATAGTGGCCCTGCAATGTAGTTTCTTAGAGAATCTGCGTTTCTCAGAGAGAAAATCTCAGTTTTTGTCAAGAAACATAAGTTTTCTGTTCTGTGTAGCTTTTGTTATCTTTCTGATTTGCGTAGTACGTCATGGGAATTGTTTTCCAGGTAACTCATACCTTTTCTTGTCAGCTAGATTATAATAGTGGGTAATAATTCTTTATACAAATGAGGAATGCAAAATGAATAGTTCTGGATAATAACAGTGGAAACTTAGAGGAGAATTCTAAGCCAACTTCTTCCTCTTCTCAGTGTATGCAAATATATTAAAATAAGTTTATTCTCATATTTACTTCATACAAATATATTAGGAATGTTAGTAGTAATACTAAAGATGTAATTGAGAATGTCTTTACACATTTGGACAAATCCAGTGATTGAAGCATCTGAGGAAATTAGCTTCTTTTTTAATACTTGAAGGATACAGGGTTGGTAACATTAAAAATAACTAAATGAAATTATATTCTAGTCACTTATCGAGGCTTGTACGTGTGATAAAATGGGTAATGAATGATACCATGTACAATTGTGAGAATAAGCATTTTCTAAATGCGTTTCCGTTATAAACTATACTTATTCTTGATTTTTTCAGCACTTGGTTTTTCAAAAAAAAAAAAAATATATATATATATATATGTGTATATATACTTAAAATAGCTTTTCCCCAAACAGGTGCGTCGCAGAACTTCCAAAAGGGAAAGGCGATGAGTGAGCCTTGCAGGTGAAAGCTTTGAAGAATGCTTTTCATATAAAGCTTGAGACTGAACGAAGCTGTTAGTGCACAAATGGGGGTGCTGAAAAAAGACAAAACCTATTTTACTGCCCCTGCATTTGCAGTCCCTAGGTCACAAGCTTTAGCCACACACACGTTGATATCATTAACTGTGGATTTTTGTGAAGTGTAATGTGCGCTGGCTTTGTAGACATACGAACTAAAGAAGAAAACTGTAAATAGTTCTTTTTTTAATGTTTCTGACTTCTAAAGTGCTTGTATAGCTTTTATCTGCAGCTTTAAACTGACAGTGCCCCACTGTTTATTGGATCTATTGATTTAAAAATTGATCTCAAGCAATATCTGTCAGTGTTTGTATTTGTACTCTTGTTGACATTTAACTGTGAAAAAAATCAGTTGAACAAATAGTGCCACTTTCTTCTGCCACTATTTGTTGAGAAGAAGGAGAAGGAATGCAATGGTGTTTGTTTGCTTTGTGCATCTAACCTAGTGTTTACCTATAGGCACCTACCCATCATCAGAGGTGCTAAATTACTTTTACAGTTGAACAATGTTGGATAGAATAATACAAGAGATGCAAATTGCGAAAGAAGTTGTTTGACTTGTTTTACACCTCAGTATTGATGCCAGACTTTTCTGGACTTCTAGTGGCATTGAAAAATTCAAAAAGGATTTAAAATATTATAATTTTAAAAGTGTGTTATTAAATAATGTACTGAAACCCTACCCATTTTATCTTCCCTTATCAGTTTTTATTAATCTACTGTATCAATAAAATTCTGTAACTGAGTTTTTAATAGTCTAGTATGTTAATGTGTATAGATATTTCCTTCTGAACATGATGTTCACAAAGAGCAAATTATTACTACATTATAATATGAAATCTGATATATAAACATTAGTGAAAATACAGTTCTTATTACAATGTAAAGTTAATCACAAAGAAAAAATTTTATTGATGCAGTGTGTCTTTATAAAGCTGTTCTTGAGAGCCAAGTGTTTTGTATTTTATAGTGAAGTTGCATGTTTATGAAAAATGTGCTGAAAATGGGATGTAATGTTTTTTTTGGAAACTCGTATCTAGAAGTAGTATATGGTAGGTTGCCTCATGAAGAGAGCCTTCTATTGAGAGTTTATTGTACTTTTTTTTTTTTGTGAGCCAAATTTTTTTGGTATGAAGAGCTAAGTTTTTGTTGAATGATTGCAGTCAAGCTGTTGATGATTGCAGTCAAGGTATTCAAGATTTGAATGAAGCTCCATTTTTTATTTTATGCTACTGTAGAGAAGTTGTATTTGTGTTTTTAAGTATAATCTGAGAAAAAAAAATTGAAACAAAATACTTAGTATCTTGTATGCAGTTTTACAGTTTACAAACTGTGTCTTTGAAAACCAAAATGTATAGGTTGCCTACACTATGCTTAGCCAAGCACGTACTATAATTTCAGGTGCTGTTCTCCCTCTGGTTACCTACAGTTGACAACATGTGGAAAAATTAATTTCTAACTTATGAAAATGCTCCATTATTCAATGAGATAAATTTTCCTATAATTCATGAAGAAATACATTATAGTTGCAAGGTGGCCTGTAAACATTGGAAGAATGGTTTTACTGATTTGTGAACTTAACTAGTGAAGAAGCCTTTAGACTTTTTTCATTATGTATTTTCTGTTACTGATGGAAAAAGGTGTTTTAAGCAACTAGATTGTTCTGCCTCTTCTTACTTCCTCCCTTCTCCTCCTGCCCCAGTATTCAGCTTTTCATCGTTTTTACTTGTAGGTGTGGGGGAAATGCTGCCTAAAAAGGCAGTTACATTTGGTTTGAATTGACTTTGAAGTAGTTGGCACGACTGAACTGGCTTACTTAGGCTTCAGCAGTGCAATTACAAGCTGTTTTGTTGGGATTTGTTGTTGTTTTTTTTTTTTCTTTATGATATAAAATGATTGAAAGCTAGCTTTATATTTTCCTCTTTGACAAAATTGCACTGAAAACATTTATGGAAGATGTATCTTTAAGTCCATTTTATACAAAAATATGAAAAATTGATGTTGAAACTGCTGCAGACTCTTGAGGCTTTATGTGCATAAACATGGTTAGGTTAAACTTCATCAAATATTGATGCACATTACTGATCATAATGTTTAATGTAAATTTAAACTATAGTTTTGCAATTTCGGTGTTGATTTCTTGGGTTATAATGTGTAATTCATTATTTCTTGAGAAATAGGCACAGCAAATATTTCATTCTTATATTCAAACCTCTTAGAAGTTCATTCTCATCTCATAAAGAAAATGAATATTTTATGTACTAACATTTTGAGATCTGCGTACAGTAGCTACAGTAGAGTATAATTATGTATAAAAGATAAATTGCTAACATTCAGTTAGCATGCTCTTCTGCAATGATAATGTTAAGTTTATAAAATGTACTGTATAACATTAAAAGATCAAATTGAACTCACTGTAACAAGTTCCAGTATGAAATTTTTATGAGATTGCTGAAGTATCTTGCTGTACTTTGCAGCAAATTAAGCTTATTTGTGTTACATTTCTTTTTCACGCTGCAGTGCAGCAGGAAACTTTCAGTGATCTGTAGTTCATATGTAAAATGCAAACAGTGACTGTAATCTTGATACTAGTGTTTGAAAGGAATTCACTGATTTCAGAAGCATGGGTTTTTTTACTTTTTACCAACTCAGATTATTAATATTTAGCACTAGCTAATCCACTAATAGGAAGGAAATGTATGAAATTGCTTGAAAGCTGTAGTGTAAGTACACCTCTTCAACCTAGAATAATCTAGAGTCCTATATTAACTTTATCTGACTCTGCCAATTGACTTTATTTTCTGGCGAAATTGAACTTTTTTTCAAATATTTTGATGTTTGCTGTTTTGACATTTCAATCTATGTGCAAAAAAACAGAATTTACAAAAAAGCATTCATATTAAAGACACTTTCACTGAATATGAATATGTTCAATTTGTGACTAATGTGCAGAAATTTAGACTTGAATATTAAGTACTTCATTTTGATGTAGTATTTGTCATTTGTTCTTGAGAAAACCAACTTCATATATACAGGTGTAAGTGAAGTTGTATTGCTATTAAATTTTTCATGTGTAGGTTTTGTCACATTATCAAAGTCTACTTTCATGAACACGTACAGTAGGCTCTGGATCCTGCAAGTTTACATCCCTATGGTTTTGTAGGGTTAGTTCTTAAATGCATTTGTGCTGCGCAAATACAAGTGCAAAAACAAGTACATTGACATGTTTGAATGTTCTAACATTTCTATATACGGGGCATGTAATGGTAAGGGAGCATACATTTACCTTTAAACGTGTACCACAGATATACAAAAGTCTAGGTTTGTATATGGAATTCTTTTTGAAAGTTCATCTGAAAAATGTATGTATTTTGTAGAGATGGATACATCTCTGCCTCATCAAAGGTAGGTGCAGTATTGTATTATATGAAGAATTTATAAAAGAAATACATTCAGATTATCACCTCATGCTTGTCTAAGCCAACATGTCTACAAATGTGGTTAAGACAGGCACATCATGGCCATCCTGCTATAGACTCGTGGTTCTTTGTTTTTACGATTATGAGGACCAAAATGACAAAATTTACCTTACCAAGATCTTCTGTCCAGCCCTCCAGCAGGAGGAGCAGAACCACCTGAATGCATTTTTGTTTGTTATGCTTACAGGTTGCCACTCCAGTCTTTGCATCTTTGTTGGATGTTGCCTTCACAGAAGATGCCTGCTAATTTAGATGCAATTTCCTAATGCTGGCAGAAGTGACTTATAATATATAGACATAAATAGACTTCCTGCTGTGTCAAGAGATTTTTCCGATATATTTAGGACACCCACTTCATTGCGTATGTTACAGCTTCTGGAGCTCTGTCGCTAGTGGAAAATTAAGAAGCGAACGGTTGGTAACAAGGATAGAAATACTGGGAAAATAAACCAATTTGCTCTGAACCTCTTCAGATTCTGCTGTCTAAAAGATCTGGCCTCTGCACAGCGTTTGCCAAGTGCCATTATATTTGTGTAGGCAGGATAAAGATAGGCCAAGCATCATACAGGGTATGTATGGATTAACTACAAGTTTCACACTTGCATTTTTTTTCAGTGCCTCACTACAGCCATGGTCTGGTTTTTAGCAGCAAATTCATTTCTGTATATAATGTATATTCTTTTGAGATAGCAGCATCATATATCTAAGGAAAGAAAGGCTCTCAAGTACTGATTTCCAGTCCTGCAAGTCAGTATTTCAGTAATCGTGTGGTAAATTTGGAATTAGTTTTAACATACATGATTTCTTTGGAGGGTGGCTAACATCTCATACAGCATTTTATTTGGATAGCTGTGTTTCTGATGCCTCACATACGTGGATACAAAGGAATGCAGTATTTTGAAAATCAAAGCAGTATTATTGAATAAATTTCCTGCTTACTCAGAATTAATTTTATTATTAAAAATAAATTGCTTGCATGTCACAACTTTGTTACTTATTTCTGAACAGATCCAGAGAACTGAAGGTATAAGATACAGGGTTCTCTAAGACTCAGTGTTTAAAATTTTCTTTAGATTGGAGATAATTGCTCAATTATGACATGCGGTATTTAACAGAAAAGGTGAACTCAGTAACAGTCTTAGAAGTAGTAATTTCTGTTATAGTACAAAAGAATGTGTTAGTATGAACATTCTTCCACTGAAAACCTTTTCTCTAATACATTGAAAAGACATGCTGATGATGTAGAACAGCTTTCTTCTAAAGTCGTGGCAACCTGAAGTACTTTGGCAGGAAACGGCCTTTGGGTTTTGCTGTTTTTTTGGTTTTTTGTTTTGTATTTTTTTTTTGTAGATATATTTCAAGGTTACAGGTTTCTGTGTTTCTTGTAGTACATTTATATCCAGCACAATTAAATTCTTGTAAACTAAAGATATTTTGAAGAAGAGTTTTTAATCCGTGCTTAATAAAAAAAAAAAAAAAAATCAAGGTGTTAATTCTAAGTAGCGAGTTTTATTTTTATAGCCGTATGTATAGATGCAGCAGTAACATATTACGGTACTCTGATGTATGCCAACATTTTCCTGGAGCCTTTTGACCTACAACATACTGGAAGGCAATAAAAACTGCCTTTGCGTTTTCCTGAAAAGGCAGTTGCTGTTGTCCTTCCATAGATGTTACTTCAAAAGGTAAGAACTGGAAGAGGAAGGGAGGGAAAGATGATGGTTTATCTTCTGCTATGCTCTGTATGGCTTAGGTGAGTGAAAAGGATGGCATGTGGAGGTGTGTTGAGTGAAAATGGGATGTTAGAAATGAGTTTTTAATTTGAAAGGTGGTACAGAGATCAGTAAAGGAATCAGCAGATGAATGTGTTGGGAAAGTAGTTACTCAATACCAGGTGACCAGTGGTGTAGGAGTCTTCTATTCAACGTGAAAGCCTACTTGAGGGAAACTTAAATGTTTTTCTTTTTTTGATGATTATTTCTTAAGAGTGCAAGAGTGAGGTTATGTTGCTTTCTTTGGTTGGGAGAAGGAGGTTGCAGTGCTGAAATACACATAAAAACACATAAAATTGAGGTTAGTGTCGAAGTGGTGCTAGTGGAAAGTGAGGCTGATAGCTGATACTGAGGCCAGATTTCATTTGTAAGGGATTTGGAATAATTATGAACCAGGAGGATTGTATCCTCCATAGGTGGGAAGGTAAGATAACTTATCATCCATCTGGATACAATACTGAAAGGCAAGATGGGTCCACACAAGCTATTTGGAAACAAGAACTCTAAAAGCTACCTAATATTGCACCTGTAGACACTATTGAACTGCAGATAGCAATAATCAGTGATGGTGTCTCCTATACTGCCTTTCATTACATCTTTCAACTTGAGCTCTTAGCAGCTTTATGCGAAACCCTGATGATCCAGTCTTCCTTAGTCATTTCACCTTAGCAGCTTGGAACAGTTCGAACAGTTCTCCTCACATTTGCGTCACATAGATAATGCCTTCTCCTAGGAGATGCGTCATAGCCCAGTCATTGCTATTCCAGTGCCCCTTTGGTGGGCCCCAACCAGCCAAGGTTCTGAAGCTGTATTTCTTGTTTGAGACGTCTTCTGACTCATTTGTTGTGAACCAAATGCAGATATTGTGCTGCTTGTTTCAAGGACATGAAATTGTGAAACAAAAGCAGCCATCAGACTACTACCCACCTGCAACACATACTGGAAAAGGTGCATACAAGTTCTGTAGTTCTAGTGAAGCCAGCTGCTCCCAAGGTTATAATACCTGGAAGCTGTGAAATTGTCTTCCAAAATCTGGCCAGCATTATCCAATGAAAGGACAAGCAAGGACTGTGTAAGTAGCAAAGTCTGGTTTACATTCTGTTTTGTATTTGGAAGATCAAACGGAATAATTTGGAGGGATGTTGGGCAAAAGCTCAGTTCAGTGCTTCTTTCCTGAGACGAGCAGCAAACAAGTCTTCAATAGGAATGGGAGTGAAAATGAAGATTTTGCAGAAGGAAAGATCAGATTTTGCCAAACCAACTTCCTGCATTCATGGAAGGAAAGGGAAAAGTTACTCAAATACCTATCACTTTAGCAACTTTAATGATTATGGGTATTATACTGACAAATGTATGGAAATAGGTTATGGGATATTCCACTCAGTTCTGCATGGGAGAGAATTTTGATCACATGGATCTAAAAATGAATTTTTCTTCTTCCTAAGCTGCTCTGCTCCTGGTATTGGTTTACTTCTTATTGGAATTCTGATATTTAATATCAGATCAGCATCCATTACCTCCTTTCCTTTTATGTATTTACTCAAAATAAGGAGATGAGATGACCATAACACAGAACTAGTGTCACTAAGGGCTGCCATAACAAGTTTAGATGAATTCCTCAATGTGTTAGGAGAACACCTGAAATCTATGCTTAATTAATTGAGTTGAAACCTATGACCCTACCTTGTCAGTTTTTATGCTACCATTTGAAATTGATTTTAGAACATAGTTTTCTGTGTATTGTTTTCTGTTTATGTGAGATTTAAAAAAAAAAACAGCCAATTATGCATACAATTATGCATCTTGCATACCAGAGTCTTCATCACAGAAAATCTTATATGTTGTACAACCTCAAATACTTGTTTTCACTGTAAGCCTTGGAGCTGTAAAGCAGCTTTCAGCAGTCAGGGCCTTCTTTCTGTTTGATACACGTGCACTTGTAACATAGGTGTCTTGTTTATGTATAGAGCACTTAGCATAATGCAGCAAAATGAAGGTGGAGCTCTGAAATGTCTGTAAAGTATTCAGAGACCTGCAAAGTATTTGTCTGGATGACTACATATATGCGTGTTTACTGTAAAAGCTGACTGCTTAAGGTTGGAGAATGTTTTTGCAGTATTCAGAGAGGCTTCTACTCGGTTCTCCCTCATGCTGTGCAAGTTTGTATGGACAGTGTGCTTAATGCCATTGTTGTTTCTTCAGACTTCCTGATGAAATAGTTTTTTTTGGTGCCATTTCTGTACTGTTTGGCCTGTTGTCTTCTTAGCAACTGATTCAGTCTTTAGAAAGACTTGACTGGGGGAGGAAGTTTTCAGGTGATGTTCATAGAATCATAGAAACACTAGGTTGGAAAGGACCTACAAGATCATCTAGTCCAACCGTCCTCCTATCACCATCCCTACCCACACTATGTTCTGTCCTTTCAGCTCTGTACAAGGAGAGAAAGGGACACGTTTCTGACATAACTTTAGAAAAGTGCCACTTCTTCAGATCCTTTTGCTTATCTAGGTCGGCCTGGGCATACTTCACTTCTCAGAGAGAACAAGTTTCCCCGTTGTTAGTGATAAAGACAGGGAAACATGCTTCTGAAGATATCTCACCCTATCTCAATGCATGTCACTGTGATGCCAGTGAGCCCAGCTCCAGCAGGGGCTATGGACTCTGTAGATTACCTGTCTTTTGGAGCTTACATGGCTTGGGCCTTTCCAAACAAGCTGCATGGGTGGCCTGGAGGTTGCTGGTGACCTTGCTCTTGTACCTGAGGAGCAGTGCCATTATTATCACTCCTATTCTCAGCAGGAAAAAGTAGTCCTCAGTATGGAAGCTACTGAGCCCTGCGCAGGCTCCACCACCCTATTGAAATTCAAGACTGATGAGGACTTCTAAGTAGTCGTTAAGTAGCTGAATCATTCCTTTGTACTACAAAGTAGTACAGTGGCTTCTCAAGGTGGATCCCCCATTTCAACTTCTGGATTCCATAGTTTTGGTCATGAGGGGTGAAGTTCCTGATAGCTATTACCTCTGCTAGGGACAGGGAGAGGTACTGGCCTTCCCATCACTGTTGTCTTTCAGCCTTACTTTTCAATTCCTTGATTTTGTGCATTTCAAAAGCAGAGAAAGTTTCATCTGAGCCAGGAAATTGCTTCAATTCTTATGAGCCTTTTGCTTTTAGGTCTAATTTGTGTGTCACAGTCTTGATATTGGAAGGCATTTTGACTTTTATCTGCATAGATTCAGACTTTAGGACATTTTTAAGCTGTTCATTTCTCCTGCAGGCATTCTGTCTTAGGTGTTCTGCTATTTATAACCAGTGACTCTCTGACAGGATGACAGCCTGCATCCAGGCATTCTATGAAAAGAATTCAGGGGTTGGTGGTCAGAGTGTGTTCTGTCAGAACTCAAATGAGTCTTGGAGCAGTGGTTGAAGGTCTGCTTCACCCTGGTTATCTACTGTACACCTGTCTGAGCGGCCTCATCCATGCTTTCATGAAGCTAAAATCAGATTTTGCCACTCAAAAGCTAGAGCTGATGAGGGGCATCTCAGAGAGTGGCAATACAGTGTGGTGGGATTTTCTTGAGAACCTTCTCTTGTGCTTGACAGTAAGTCCCCCTCCTTGGAGATCATCGGCACCCCCCTAGGCATGGACCTGGGCAGCCTGCTCTGGGTGTACTGTTTGGGTAGAGGTTGGGCCAGGTGACCTCTGGAGGTGCTCAGCCATGCTGTGATTCCACGGGAGTGCACACAAACTCATTTGAAGAAAAGTTACTGTATGCATAGTGGGAGATCTTTGAGAGTCATTAACATCCTACTTGCTTCTTTCCTGTCCTTTGGTAACTATTACAGAGACATTCATTCCTGCCCGGATTGGTACTGAAATACCGGGCGTGAGAGGAGGTGACAATCTGGAACATTATGGCTTCCCATATGGCAAGGGAGAACTCTTCTTGTCTCCTGCTGCAGGGAGAGGTGCAGCCATTAAGGAGCCGTGGTTATTGAAGTAAGCGATGTGCATTTTTAATTCCTTTTTGCCATTGCTGCCATCCTTCTTCTGAAACATTTTGTTTCAGTTTCCTACCAAATAGCAACTGAAGTGTCAGCAGTTCTATTGTGTTCAAGGATGAGGGAGAGAGCAGGTCGTGAGCATACGCTGAAGAAACTGTGGTTTTGTGTATGCTAAAAAAAACTTGATTCTGCGTTCACCTGTGAAAATGTTCATCAGTAAGAGCTCCAACACCTTGTAGGCAGTGCCTTGTAGGTATCTTCCCTCTCCTACATTTATGGTTTTAATGTGCTGAAGTAGACTGTAGTGAAATGATCCCGAGAACAGGGCTTAAAGTATTAGGCTTGTTACATTGTTTTCCTTGCTTGAACCCTTGTTCTTCGCTTCATATGGTGCAGAGTGCTGTGGAATGGTCTTAGTGCCTGTGGAGAGCTACCAAGTGAGGGAGAAGGCTCAGCTCTTCATGGAAGAACAGGGCAGTGCTGCTCAGTGCAGCAGGCAGCACCTCAGATCAGTGAAAGATTGGCAGTGGCTATCAAATGGAAATGTGACACACCAAAATCAGAATGTACACCGTACCTTTTTGGCCTTATATCTTCTGTATCTTCTCAAACCATTTTGGCACACCCCAGAACAAGAAAGACATTGAGAAACCCCCATGAGTTCAGTGGAGGGCCACCGAGATGGTCAGGGCCTGGAGCATGGGCCCTGTGAGGGAGGCTGATGGTGATGGGCATGTTCAGCCCAGCCTGGGGGGACTGGGCAGCTGCCTGATGATTCCTGCAGGGAGGGTGAGAAGGTGGGCCCAGACTTCTTACAGTAATTCATGGTGGCAGGAGGGGAAATGAAAGAAGTTGAAACTGGATGCAAGTAAAGAGATACCTGAGGACACTGACCACAGTGAGATCAGTCAAGCAGCAGCAGAGTTTGCTCAAGGAGACTGTACATTTTTCCTCTCTGGAGATGTTCAGGAACCAGCTGTGTAAAGCCTGAGCAACCAGGCCTGACCCTGCTTTGAACTGGAGTTTGGACCAGAAACCTCCTGAGGTCACTTCCAGCCAGAATTGCCCTGTGACCCCTTCCTGTGACAGCACAGCTCAGGCAGGGAGAGTCCTGAAATAAGGAAAGTTTCCCTGACTCAGTAAATTAGGGTCACTCTATTCTGGCATACAGCTTTTATTCCACCTGCCGTTTAGCATCACAGTGGATGAATGCTTAGCATGGTTTAGAAGATAACGAATTAAAAGCTAATCGTTTGGTTCCTGTTAAATATAATCACAAGTCAGAAAAATGAAGTGTGGGTTCAAAAGAGCTTACCATGTGAGTATGCAGTTATATATATATATACACACATAGAGAGAATTTTTGCATATCTGCATGCATGCAGGCAGCTTGAAATCAGGTTTTTACTTCTAGGTGACTTCTAGTTATCAGTACCAGAAACGTAGGCGTTGTTCTGTTACTGTGGTATGCTTTATAACACGTATATGCTTTGTAACAGCCCTGCATGGCTGTGGATGTACATTGTGGTTCTCCTAATTCCATCAGTGAGTACTGAATTAAAATCTCACTGTACTGCAGTGGGATTTGGACCTGAATAGGTGAAGAAGTATGTTAGCATGGTCAGGTTTATTTGAAGAATTTTAAAGTGATTTGATACAGCACAATGGATGTTCCTCAGTGAACAACTGGCAACAACTGAAGGCAGCCTTGGGTTGCTGAAGACAGTCCTTTGAGGAACTGCAGCAATTTCTGGGATCTGCTCTGAAATTCTCTGCATGTTCTGAGAGTTTCTTCTGGTGTTGGTGGGGGACTCCCCTTTGGGGAGTGGCTGGGTGCTGCTGCGGGTGGAGGATGCTGCAGCCTCAAGTGGGGTCCAGCCTGTTCCTAAGAAAAGGGAACTCCTGGTTCCTGTTCCATCTGGATCCTGGCTGGTATGGCCACAGGTACAGGACAGCCTGTACAAGTGGTGGCTGACCAAGAGCAGAGCTTCCTGAAGCAGCAGTTAGCACAGGGCAGGGCCAGGGACACTGCTGCAAGCAGCCTGGTCACAGTGAGGATGTGTCACGGGGTACAGATCCCAGCAGCTGTTGGGACAACCAGTTGTGTAATTTCCATGGTCTCAGTTTGACTTGAGGTCCCAAATGAGAGTGCAGCTCTGCAGGGCTGGGGAACACTGGGGATCTCTCCCCAGGGCTGGGAAGATGGCATATGTCTGCAAGAGGTGCAAGGACTTGAACTCCCAGCTGCACCCAAGACGGTGCTGGGAGAACCTGTTGGGTAGGAAATGAAAGCTCCAGCAAAGGTCAGGAGCCAATGACTTCTGGCCCCAAGAGAAAACTCCTGCTCCCTCTGCAGATCTGCTGCTTAGGGAAGAGATTATATCTGGCAGCAGATGAAGGGCAGGAAGTTCCCTTTGGGAGCTTGGCCACCTACCCCCATGATACCACTGGGAGAAAGCAATGAATGACAGCAGTGGGAGATTCCATCTGGTGCGCCTGCCTCGTATGTAGGGGAGTTTGCTTCTTGCTGGGGGCTCTGATCCTGCTCTTCCACGTGAATGGTGACAGTGTGACCAGGGAGACGTGGAGCATGTTAAGTGTTGACTACGTGGCTCTGGGGGTCAGAGCCAAGCACATGCGTTCCCATTTCTTTCTCTTGGATCCTGCTGGTGGTGGTGTTGCATAAGGAGGAGTGAATGAGATTACACCGTTCAACTGCTTGGTGTGTGGCTGCTGTTTGTTATTTATTTTTTTATGACCATGGGACCCTCTTTGAGGACTGTTGAGGAGAGGATCAACCTGACCAAGTGGGACCAAAACATCTTTGCCAGCAAGCTGGTCAACCTGGTGAGAGGAGCTTCAGGGTAGGAGTGATGGAGGAGGGAAATGCTAACCCATCATCAAGTGGGGAAGTAACAGACCAGAATGGCAATCAAAGGGAATCAGTAAAAACAGGGCTGAAGAGGGCCAACCTCTATAGTCTGCACACATAAGGAAGTGCCTGTAGCAGAACTTTATGTGGGAAGCTCTCATAGCTCTTCTGGGAAATGAGCATGACCAGGTGCCTCTCTGAAGTATCTGTGTGCAGCTGTAGAACAATTTCACTGGGAACACAGGGATATGGTGAGGTAACTCATGTGACAGGGCATCACCATGAGTGGATACTAGGAAGGTTGGCCCAGGAAGGTGAGGATCGGCAGTTTCCCTGTGTGTGACAGCAGTAGAGGTGCATGGAGTTCTGCCCAGGGATGGATGAGGAACCAACAAAGAGCTTATGGATCGGAATTAGCAGGCAGACCAACAGGGGTGACAATGTTGTGGGTATCTTCCACAGATGGCCTGATCGGGAATACTGGAATACTGCATTCAGTTTTAGGCCTCTCACTATGATAAAGATATTGAGCTGCTGAAATGCACTCAGGGAAGAGCAATGAAGCTGGTGAAGGGACTAGAAAGTGAGACATATGAGTAATGGTTGTGGGAACTGGGGTTGCTTAGTTTGGAGAAGAGGAGGCTGAGGGGAGACCTCATTGCTCTCTGCAACCACCTGAAAGGAGGATGCAGAGAGATGGATGTCGATCTCTTTTCTCAGCAGATGGATGCAAGGAAATGGCCTCAAGTTGTGCCAAGGATGGTTTAGCTTGGAAAATTAGGAAGAATTTCTTCATGGAGAGGGTGGTCAAGTGTTGGAATGGGCTTCCCAGGGAAGTGGTGGAGTCCCCATTCCTGGAGGTATTTAAGACACTTCTGGATGTGGCACTAAAGGATGCGATTTAGTGGTGGACTTGGTAGTGTTAGACTGAGGGTTGGACTTTCGATGATCTGGAAGGTCTTTTCCAATCTGAATAATTCTGTGATTCTAACTAGTAGCTGAGGCCTTCTTCACGTCACTGGCAGAAGCCATATATTCAGAGGTCGTGGTCCTTGGGAAGAACTTCAACCACCAGAGGCTCTTTCCAGCCTCAGGTGTTCTGTGATTCTGTATTACATACTATCTTCTAAGAAATACGATGAATCACAGAATCACAGAATTGCAGGGGTTGGAAGGGACCACAAGAGATCATCGAGTCCAACCCCCCTGCCAGAGCAGGTTCCCTACAGCAGGTAGCACAGGTGGGCGTCCAGGCGGGTCTTGAATATCTCCAGGGAAGGAGACTCCACAACCTCCCTGGGCAGCCTGTTCCAGTGCTCCGTCACCCGCACCGTGAAGAAGTTCTTCCGCATGTTGGTGCGGAACTTCCTGTGCTCCAGCTTAAGGCCATTGCCCCTTGTCCTGTCCCCACTGACCACCGAAAAGAGGTTCCCCACCTCCATTTGCCTCCCGCAACTAAGATACTTATAAACATGGATCAGGTCCCCTCTCAGCCTTCTTTTCTCCAGGCTGAACAGACCCAGCTTACTGAGCCTCTCCTCATAGGGGAGATGCTCCAGGCCCTTGATGAACATACTAGTCCAGAGAATTCCAAAGGAGTTGGGTGTTTGCTGCAGTTGAAGACATTTGGATATTTTGTCTCATTGTACAAGGACTAAGGAGTGTGGTTATCTCAGGCTTAGCCATGCTTTGTTTCCCATGCTCTTTCTCTTTGGCAGGTGTTGGACAGATGTGTTGGTTACTGCGCAGTGTATGGCTGCTTACAGAAAAAAAGCAGGACAGACCCTTCCTTTTCTGTCCTGGGAAGACAAAGTTTTAGTTCCTGCATCTTCAACTACATTGCCTTATCTCCAGCAATTTGTTCTCCCTCAAATTGGCCAAATCAACAAGTAACGGTCAGCTGAAAGGATATCAAAATTCCCTAGCTGTGGGAGAAGTTCAGCCCCTCCAGCAGGGACTGCATCCTCTGCCTTACTCAAGGGAAATTGTATATGGCAATTTGGCAAACCAAATTCTGGGAGATGTGAGAGCCTCATGACGAAATCAGTGGCTGAGAGGACAGTGTGGTAATGTCTCAGTGTTCTGGTAGTTTCTGTGGAGTTTGATAGTACCTTCACACTGGGACACCCTGTGGCTTACGGCGAAAGAGTCAGCTGGTGGTGGCTGAGACTGAGGAGTCCCACTCATGGCTGATGTGGCAGCAGGAGGTCACAGCCTTCTCCCACCCCAGGGAAAGGTGCAAGAAGACGCGTCTCCGCGTTGCCCCTTCCTCACGTCAGCAGCAGCTCTGATTCTTGGGCTGGGCTTTGGACTGTGAGCACCTGAGCAGCTCCTCTGGGGGAAGGAGGAAACCTCCTGTGGGTGGGTCTGACCTGCGGGCCCCAGCTGGGCTCTTCTGAGCTACCCCATTCAGTAACCACACTGAAAACTATCTGCTTGCACAAGATTTATGTTTTCCGCCAGTGTGGTTTGATGTGGGGTGTGTGGATACAGCTGATCACATTCTGACAGTAGTTCCTGCTACTATTTTGGATGTCGGTATCTATAAATCCAAAGCTGTTAATGTGTGTTAGGTTTGGCACTGTTTCTGAAGTGTTGCAATGTCAACGTTGTAGATGTATTGAATAGGTTTTTTTTTCTTTTTTTTTTTTTGGATCTAGGAAAATAATATCATTATGAGAAACAAATAGGCTGTTTGATAAGGTATGAGGCTGAGTTATCAGTGTGGTTACTAGGCATTAACATGAGCTGCTCTATCCCCTGTTGTTCTGTTGTCTTAAACCAGTGAAATTTCTGATAAGAGCTTTTGAGTTGGGAGAGCAACGAACAAGTTTGGTGCCTCAACATTCTATGCAGGTGTTCTCTCTTAATTGTGCATTATGGATCATAAGAAATAATTAAAAAACACAGGACAGAAGTGCTCTATCATCTGATTTCAGTTTTGATCTCAGTACAGTTTGTTAAAAACTTTGGTACTTTCAGGAAGGAATAAATGTGGAGGCTACAGAATCTGAATGGAAAAAAGGGAAGTATAGGGCAAGATAAGGCACGCGCATGAGAACTTCAAGTAGATAAAGAGCGTGGTGATTAATCTGAATGGTGCTGCATAGGATAACTGCCCAGGGAAGTGTGGAAGAGAGGTGGAGAAGAGCGTACATTCCTGAGTACTCCTGGAAGAAGTTGATGAGAGATGAAGATCTACATAAAATAATTTAAATATTGTTTTATGCTCTGGGTAATTTCCAGCTGCCTTGGTGGAAGTTGCTTTTTACCCACATTTTAGTTGAATCTGTGTGCATTGTTGTTCCGAAGAAAGATTATTTTCTCAAAGACAACGTTTACAGTTTGTTAGATGATCAAACAGATGGTTTAAATTTGTTCTGATGCTCTGTGTTTTTTCCACAGTCTCTTTGTGAGTTAAATAAACTTGAAAATCATCTGTCTAGAACCATGTCATTTCCCAGACAAGATAGTTTCTTGAGGACATGCCTGTCTTCTCTCTCCAAAGAGATAATCTTCATCTTCAGTAAATAGCGATGGCTGTGATTCCCTGTCCTTCCAGGGCTTTTGTTTCTCTCTCCACCATGAGCCTATGACCTCACTGCCTCCTGCTGTAGCTTCTCAAAGAGGTCCTTCATTGTCCATTGTCCACAGATGTTGTTCATGTCCTTTTCTCTTCCTGTTGGCCACTCCAACAGTATGGATGCTGCCACGTCAACAGGGAGCAGACAAAAAGTAGGGCAGCATGAAAGAGGTGATATTCCCAGTGTGCCAGAAGTGATATTCCATATTCCCCATGTGCTGCTACTCAGAAGTGCAGACATTTCCTTTTAGCATCTAAGTGTTCAAACCTCTTTTCCCTTGCTGGCAAAGCACCCACTGCAGCTCACAAATGATAGCCATGTAGGTCATTTTTTGAAGAGACAAATTCGTAACTGTTTGTCCTAGCTGACATGAGTTTCTGAATTAGCTCAAGCTTGTTCAGACTGGCTGGTTTCAGTCCTCTGTAACTGGGACTGTAGTCCCCAGTCTGCCTCTTACGCAGTGAATGCAGTTAACAAAGATCTGTTAATGTGGTCATGGAAGCCTTGATTAACTAAGCAGCTCCAGAAAATTTAATTGTGCATGGCAGCAGCACTTTTTTTGAACAGGACTACAAATCTAGTCGCAATTGCTGCAGCTTTTGTAGTTTGGTAAGGCTATGATCATAAAGTCCTGTGCATGTGATGCTAAGGCAGAGCCTGGCCAAAGCCTCCCCTGCTTTCCTGAGGGCTGTGGCCTGCTAGAGCTGCCTGGTGCAGGTGAGCCAGGCGGGGATTGCACTTTTTGTACGTGTCCCCTGGGTCATAGCTTGCCAGATCCCTGGACTGGCATGTGTGCTGTGATTTGTTTTTATCTACAAAATTAAATCATTTGTGTTCTGTAACAAATAACTAGTCTCAGTCATTTAGGCTGGTCCCCCATTACTCATTCGGACCTTCATTGAGAGTTTATTATTTGCATTTCCATGTTCCAACATGGGCACCTTCTAAAGCAAGAACAGACAAATGCTGTCATAAAAGTTTCTGGTGTCATCTAATGTGACAGGAGAGCAAAGGGATGCGAGGAAAGCTAATGGAGGTGTTGTTAGGACCAGAAGTTAGGACAGTGCTTCCTGGAGTTGGGTTCCTCTTGTGCTTGTAAGTGATCAAGGGATTTATGTAAATCCCTGAATACATTAAGCAAGCAGCCTACTTAGGAATGCAAATTAACAAGTATTTTAATGGAATGCTAATAAACCTCTGAGATACGGACATTTGCAGGTAGGTATTCTTGAAAGGGCAGTGTAACGCCAATCCAGGGCAGGCTTGTACGGAGCAGGGGATTTGCGAAGAGCAGGAGATGTGTTTTTGGAGGGGTGAGGAGCAGGAAGAGGATCAGGTCATGGCAGGTGAAGGGCTTGGCCTCCATCTCAGGGCCCAGAGTTGTGAGAGAAAAAGAAAAAAGCCCAGAAACAAGAGTAAGCTGGAGTCTGAAGGTAAGGACAAGCAACTTAATGCCTTAAAGAGGCATTTTAAGTCAAACTCTTTGAACCCTGGATTAAAGCTGATTGTTCTGTAACTGTTAATGCTGTACTGTGTTGTTGTTTCAGGGGTTGCTGAGTGCAGCCAGTATTGCCCCTTCTGAGAGGAACAGGAAGATGCTGGCACGGGGAAGTCAGAAGACCTGCCTGCTGCTCCTGTTACCACACTGTCTGCCCTGGGACCTCAGGCCTGTGCTTGGCTGCCCTCCCGCCCACCGCTGCCTCAGCGCGGGGAGCCGCTGAGGGCGGCGGCCCCGGAAGGGGAGCGAGGGGCGGCGCGGGCGGCGGCCGGCAGGTGGCGCCGCAGTCCCCATGCGCGGCGGGGCTGGGGGAGGGGGCGGCGCGCGCCCCTTCGCCTGAGGTGATAACGGTCGCCTGAAAGAGGCGGCGGAACGGCTGACGGCGTCACAGCCGGGCGGTCTTAGTACGAGCGTGGCCCGGTTACGAGTGTGCTCCAAACTTTAGAAAGCGCTTCTGTGCTCCGTTTGTGCTTTCCCTCCCTAAGGTGATTGCGCCAATCTTAGTACCGCAGCGTGGAGGGCTGAGAGTGAAAATGTCTCCCGAATCTTCTGCCTGTTTCCTGTTGTGGCATAGAGACGGCCAGAGCGGCGCAGGGCTGGGCCTCACCGCTTCCTCACCTTCTT
>WBMW01002012.1:329174-379910 GCA_013396635.1 Penelope pileata
AGGTAGGAAGGAAATGATAGTCATCAATTAGCGCAGTTGGGTCAGGGGTAGGTACAGCTGTCACTGGTAGGGAGAAGTTAATTGCTTCTAACTGAAAACGAAGCAGCTGCAAAGAGGAGCCTGAAAAAAGCCACCTCCCCTTCCCTTTGTTGAGTCGTTGTGACTAAGTGCTACATATCCATCCTGGTTTTGTAGGCTGTCAGATATCTTCATGTTGTGTAGCCCTGTAGCTCAGTGTTTACTGTATTCATGGTAACACACCAGGGGCCAGAGGTAAGGCTCCAGGGCTTGTCAGGCTTTGTTGGGGCCTGCCGTGGCCTGCCTGGAGCTTAGCTTTTCCTTGTTGAGCTGTAGCAGCGCTTTCCTAATGGTCAGGTGACTATTGCCCATTTGTTCTACTTTTGCTTAGTTAGCTTTTTACAGTTGTGTGATGTAACCGTAATTTTGACGTAACTGAGAGTAACAAGTAGTATTTGATGTAGAATGAAAAATGTAGGACTCTAGCAAAAAGGTGCAGCTGCATCAGGACTAATAATGCAATGCTTGTCACTTTAAGTTTAAATTATGCTAACAGTACAGTTTTGTCTTTGTTCATAAGGTGTATTTCTTTTTGTCCGTATCAGGATTTTGACCATACCACCGTTCAAAGTGCACCCACCATTCAGAATACTCAGTAAAACGCTGTGAAGTTGAAATAGTACTGACTTCATGGAATTTCGGAGCTATGTTTTCTTTAGGCATTTACTTACAAGAAAATAAATTGCTTATTTGTTCTGTAGGAGGTGAAACAACGTAATCAAATACTGAAAAGGCATCCCTGTGATGTAGCAGCTTCAGTCAGATGTATATCCTTTTCTGGGGATGTTTGTTACCAGTCCTTCAGTAAGATTTGCAAAAGGTTGTTGTGACTCTGTCTACGCCGTGCCTTTCTGGGGGAAGGGAAGGTGAGTGGCTTGCTAGTTATTAAAAGAAAAGCTCAGAAGTCTTTTATTTTTAATTGACTAATCCATTACATACAATAAGTATTTCATTCAGATATTTTATGGGGCTGTATTTTGAATATAATGCATAGGATTTTGTTTTGCATTATAACGTGGATATGCTGCAGGAATAAAACAAGATTTATTTTTATTTTTAGCATATGATGTTGAATCAAATACCTTTATAATGAAGTTTGGCACATATACTGTGGTGGTATTTGCCCTGAGTGAGTATGAATATCGGCATACATTCTCATAAAATAAGCCTCTAATAAAAAACAGTTTTTTATGTAATTTATGGCAATCTGGTGGATTTGTTTGAATACGTCCTCATTTCATAGATAAGTTTCAATATAAAAAAATCTTCCAGCATATTAATGAAATTTGTTGATACTAAAACTTCTTGTTTGATGAATTTTAATGACAAATTTGATTCAATGTAGAGAAATCACTGTAATTAAGACTGGTTCTAATTCTGGTAGTGCAACTTTTGGTTATCAAGTAATTTCCCATTGTGATACAACTTAGAAATTGTACCACTGAGAAATGTTTTAAGCACATGATTACTCTGAGAAGTGGAGTTCTGGATTGATTTCTTCTGTCCAACATCTTGTGAGATGTCAGACCTTTTTCCCACATCTGACTTCCTCATGCAAGCATCTTGGGTTTTGAACTACAGCTACACGCTTGCCTGAATTATGGTACCTGGCTTGCCACTTTGTACTGCAGCTCTGGGATTTCAGCCCACAGAAGGTAGGACAAGCAGTAGTGGGAGGAGATCTGGATTTACTAACAAGGTACCACGTCTTTGCAAATTGCAGGACTGGACAAGTTAGCCAAAGTGCCCATGAAGATGCAAGGGCCAAGTGAGACAGTGCTATCCTCGTTAGCTATTGCTGAAACTGCATAGGAAAATTTCATTAAGGAATTTGTATTGTTAGGTTGCATCACAATATTTTGCTTGAACTGCACCACTCTTCTCTGCCTGCCTCTGTGGGCCTGCAAGCATCTTCATGTCAGATATCTTTACAACATCTGTCACCTTGCTGAATGCAAAGGAAGATAGGAGCTCTTCGTTACTCAGCAGTGATGGCAACTCCATAGCAAAGTAATTTTCTGTAATTATGCTGTGTACTCTTAAAAGGAACTTTGGTATGCTCGATGCATCTCAGGAACAAAATTGAATTATATTTTTTTATGGAATTCCTCTTTACTGCAAAAAAACTAGAGATGATCAAGTCATGACAGAAAATGGAATTTAGTGAAAGTTTTGAAGCTGCATAACAGTTTAAAAAAAAAAAACAATTAATTTGCATTTTATGTTCTCTGCCATTCTTGATGGTGTCCTCTGCAGTGGGCCACAGGTCTCTCCCTCAGACAGTGTCTGCTACCATGGGACCTCTCCTTCATGCTGGGCAGCAGAATGGTTCTGTTGGTGGCACACGGCTGCGTCTCCGTAAAGGCCTGCCCACACTTCAGCCTTGTACCACAGAATCAAAAGAACTCCCTCCAGTGTCGCTGGTGCTCACCATGCTCACAGCTGTTCCCAACCTGGGGATCATGCTTGAGAGTTTGGTGGAGCTTCTTAGGGCTTCACAGGAGATATCCTACCCTTACAGCCTGTCTTAGGATGGGAGTTCCTCTCTGATGGTGAGTGACTGTTCTGCGCTGTGGGAGACAACCTTATGTCCTGAATCATGAATGAGTTGTAGTTGTTGTGCTGAATGTGTTCAGCAGGCCATAGACTGCCCCCTCACAGTCCTTACCTGGAGGCTGTAACCCCCACTGGAGCTTCTAGCTTGCTGCATAATTTTTATGGCAGATGCAGCTGCTCAGAGAGGTGTTCCCAGCATGAGGCTGCAATACATAGCCATCCCAAATAGCAGTGCGGCTGTGAGCTAATGGGAAATCAGAATCAAAACAACCAAGCCTCATGTTGTTGTATAAACTCAGCACTGCCTGACTCCCTTCTTCCTCCAGCTGTCTTTGCTCTTTGGACTCCTGTTCACCTTCCTCCTGCCACTGCCCCTCCCTCTGCCGTTGGAAGTATAAACAGCCTCAGTCCTGGCTCTTGTCAGTGAGAGCAAGAGAAAAGAGCTGTTCTTTTTGCACAGACCAGACACGGTAGTACCATCAGGAAAAAGAAAAGGCTGCCTTTTCCTTTTGTTCGGAGCATCCTGGGACACCCTCAGATTGACCGAGCTGTTGCCTGCTGCTCGCTGTGTGCATCTGTCTGAAAAAGTGTCTGAGTCTTCGGGTCTGCCTTGAAAATGGCAAGTGCTGGCAGCTTGTCTTGGTCTCAAAGAGAAGCTGCATCCTCCTCCAGCACGTGCGTGCTTTTCATCAGGGAATGTGGGCCCCCATACTCACCTGCCTTGTGAACTACCTGAAATACACAGTCGATGGATAGCACCTGTCAGCACATCTCAGTAGATAGCTCCAGAGAAAAAAACAGTTTAAATAATCATCTCTCTCTCCTGTGCATCAGGAAAGAGTGATAAAAAAAAAAAAAAAACTGGAGATGAAAGACTACTGAAGCCTTAGGACATTTCATTTCTTTTCCTTGGGGCAAATGCAGGTCTCTTTCTTATAGTAAATACATTTCAAGCTGCTGTTTTAAATTTATTTAGTGACAATACTTCTGAAGCTTCCCTGGAGAGGTTATTTTGTAATTTAATAGATGCCACTGTTGGGGATTTTTTTTTTTTGGTTCTAATTTACAAAGCACTCTGTGTTTTTCACCTTTAAAGCACATTACAGACATTAAATATCTGTAGACAGTCACTGAGAAGTAGCTAAGCCACCACCTCTCTCACCCTGAGCCTTTCTATTAATAACTCTGTGGGAGCTCCATTCAACTTAACCCAGACATGTTTTTTTGCAGTTAAATGAGAATTCGTATTATGCTAAAATGGCAGGCACAGAAGATGCTTCTTTTCCTGTGTTCTTATTTTAAATCGTGTACAACTTGCTTATCATTTCAGCTATTTCCTAACATTAAGCCTTCATAATGTTTTCCTGTTGCATCTCATTGTTCTTCACTGTACCCTAAGCAACACTTCTTCGAGGTGTTCAGGGATGATTATCTGATGTGGCCTCGTCATTGCGGAGCTCAGCTCCCTTTCTTTGTCCTGTTGAGCCCATCCTCCTTCTGGGCACTGACTTCTACACTGACATCAAGCTTGTCTGACACCTCCAAGGACCAGCTTGTAGTCACATCTGTGTTTCCTCTCTCCTACCAGCAGCAAAAGCTTCTTCATTGCCAAAGGCAGCTAGTAAAACTGCTGCTGTCTCTCCTACGTGCCACTCCATGTAGAAAGGCAACTCCACTTCTCTCAGGCTGAGAGAAAAACCTCTGTGTCTTAATATCTGAAAAAAGCGTTGGAAAGACATGGGTCTTGGGAGGTGACACCAGTGCCCATTAGTGGGCACCAGTGGGAAGGAAAGAGTGCAAAGATGCTCTGTGATTGTCTGGAAACTGAAAGCCTTTTGTTGCCCCTGCTGAATTGCCGTTGGTCAGCCTACATCCTTGTATCCCTGCCCTGGTGCCTAAGCCATATGTAGAGTCATATAATCTTAGAATGTCTAGAGCTGGAAGGGACCCACAGGGATCCAGCTTCACAAATACCACCCAAAAATCAAACTGTCTGAGAGCTCTGTCCAAATGCTCCTTGAGCTCTGGCAAGCCTTGTGCTGTGACCACTGCCCTGGGGAGACTGTTCCATGCCCAGCCACCCTCTGGTGAAGAACCTCTTCCTGACACCCAATCAGGCCCTCCCCTGACACAGCTCCATGCCGTTCCCTCGGGCCCTGTCGCTGTCACCAGAGAGCAGAGCTCAGCACTGACCCTCCGCTCCCCTCGTGAGGAAGCTGTAGGCCGCCATGAGGCCTCCCCTCAGCCTCCTCTGCTCTGGGCTGAACAAACCAAGGGAGCTCAGCTGCTCCTCAAACCTCTTGCCCTCTAGACTTTTTGCCATCTTCACAGCCCTCCTTTGGATGCTCTTTAATAGTTTTACATCCTTCTTATATTGTGGTGCCCCAAACCTGCACACCGTAGAGGGGAGCAGCCTGAGGGTGGATGGCTGCCTTTGCCCTCTTGGAGTCCCTCTGCTTTCTGCATGACCATGGAGCCAATGCCAACAGGGGGTTTAAAACACATTGGTCAGTATTAAATATTTCAGGTCAGAAAGTCTGGGAGGCTGCTTGTGAGGGTCACAAGGCGGCCCTGTCTTTGGCAGCTCAACCAAGGCCCCAGGCAAAAACATCTGTTGCCCTTGGCTGCTCATGTTTGAGGGCATGTATCTTTAGACTGGATTTTGACGCAGACGCATTATACGCCAGCTCTTGACCGGGACAGTGGTCCTCTCTCATCAAGCAGCAGTTAGAGTGTTGCATGCTTTCAGGCAAGACCTGCCCGTGCCTTGTGAATTGTTCTAGATGACTGCTACCTTACGGTGTGTACACAGCTATAAATAGCACTGGCCTTTCAGCTCAACACTGCACGCTGAGCACTTACCTGATAGTAGGCAAACAACCAGCACATGTAAGTAGGAAAATCAAGGTAGTGATCTAAAGAGCATTTGTCCACTTTGTTTGCCTGATAATTTCTCTTATGGATTGTGCTGTCATTTTAAATGTGGCAAGTGCCTGTGTATTCAGCTTGTGTTACTCCAGATGGCCATTTCACCTCTTTCAGGTTTCAGAATCTTGTGTTTCAGGGCTGTTTTTAAAACTGCTACCTTTTTAACAGTTAACTCCAGGACAGAATGGCACACTGCCTCAAGCCTAATAAATAGCTGTAAGGAATACTTGCGATAGGACCTTGGCTTTTTAACGTTGTAGTCTGCCTTCTGTTTTTGCTTGGGTAAGCCTGCACACTGAAGAGCCATATGTTACCCTGACGCACCTGGCAGAGCAGATCAGAGTTTAGGCTGATGTTATATTTCAGGTCATCTGGAAAACACAGTTTTAGTGACTGTTACAAGCAGGCAGGAGTCAAAGACTGAAAGAAAAACCATCCGTGTGTATGGATTGTTAGCTAATCTGTGCTGAATGCCACAGAATGAAATATTGCCCACCAGCATACTGACCATAAAACTGGCATTTAAATTTTGGAATGATAATCTTGGATGAAGACCTTTATTTTGCAGTTTCACTGATAGCACATGCATTCCATTGGCACCTCCTCTGGGAGGTTTGCACTTCATTTTTGTTTTGTCAGCAAGACCAATGCCAGCCCTCCTGAGCATCACAAGCCAGAATGTTCTGCTGACAAAATCCCTAAGTCACATTGCAGTACTGTTACAAATAGGCCTTCAGAAGCTATTATACAGTGCCAGACCTTGGGAATGTGAATACCTGTGCTGGATGAAAGTGATGGCACAGGAGAGCTTTTTTGACAAGTGGTAGAAACAAGTGGTGCCGTACTGAAATGCACACCTGGATGGGAATCCTGTGGCTATTTCGTGACCAACACCAAACATTTTACACTTTCTTCTCTTTGGTTTGGGGCTCTCTGAACTGTAGCTTGCATTCTTTGTATTTATTACTCTTAAAATTACGTGCTTTCAGTACTTAATGGGCTGACAAGAAAGATGGAGAGGGACTTTTTATCAGGGAGTGTAATGACAGGACAAGGGGTAATGGTTTTAAACTAAAAGAAGGTAGATTTAGATCAGACATTAGGAAGAAATTCTTCACTGTGAGAGTGGTGAGGCACTGGCACAGGCTGCCCAGAGAGCTGTGGATGCCCCGTCTCTGGAAGTGTTCAAGGCCAGGCTGGATGGGGCTTTGGGAGCCTGATCTGGTGGGAGGTGTCCCTGCCCATGGCAATGGGTTTGGAACTGGATGGTCTTTAAAGTCTCTTCCAACCCAAACCATTCTGTGCTTCTATGAGTCTGTGAAAATCCATACCACCTAGCAACAAAGCCTTTTGGAGTAATTGGTTTACTTGTTTACATTAGCAAACCTAAGGAAAGTGAAAATACTGCAAGCATTCTTAACATGGTCGTAGGAACTCGGTTTCCAGTGTTGTCCTGATCTAGGGCAGGCAGACAGTTTCTAGGGATATAAACCATCCCTAGAAACTGTCTGAGGCACTGCAAGCAGTAAAAAATGAGGAGGGAGGTGATCATTCAATTAAAATACATGGTACATATAGAATGATCTTACCAGTTTGTGTTCAGTCTGTATGAATTTTATGATTAGTTTTGTAATGTAAACAGGAAAATTGTAATGATTTTAATTTCCGTTAAAAGACTCCAGAACAAAGGAGCTGGCTGTTGTTCTGTAGTGCAGGGATAGGAATCATGGATGACACTTTGCTATCTCAAGGGAATTAACTTTGAGTGTGTTTGCAGAATGGGTAGTGGTAGCAAATATCCCTTAGGCTGTTTGCCCTGACTGTGCCACTTATTCTCTGGCACTGTGCTTTTAACTATGCCTGCCCTGTGCAGAGCTGCTTTGCTTTTCCTGTCATTTTCTTTAGTTTCCTTCCCTATGTTTGGCACTCTTGGGATGGATTAAAGGGATTGGAATCACCACTGCTTTCACTGAGTTTAGCAGTATTTGTAAGTACTGCTATATCTAAATGATCTGGTCTGTTGAACATAGAACCAAAAAGGCTAGAAGGGGCTTGGAAAAATCCCTGACATACCAGCTGGGACTGGTGAACTTCGCTGAAGGAAGCAATGCAGGGACTTGACTGGGTCCTTTCTGTTTATCATGTCTGGTTTATCCTTTCCTAATATAAACGTCCCACACCAGTCAGTCTCTTTTCAAATAAAATAGTGTCTGTGCCTCCAGTCATTTTCCCTACCACCTCAGCATGTGGTCTGACCTCTGGTCATAAAAGCAGAAATGAATTAGGTTAGATATCGAACAGTATCAGTAACAGAAGTGAGTTAAGATAGATGTGAACAATATCAGTGTTCAAAACTGGACCTTACCAAATTTGAAAATCACAAAGATTGGTGTTTGCAGGATTCAACACAAATGGGATTGAAATGGATACTTGTTTTAATGGGATGACAGCTATTGAAGGATGAGAAGTAAGGTTTATGTTTATACATCAGAAAATGGAAATGTTCTCATGAATCTTCAGAACTTCTGTCCTCTACAACCATGGATTGCTTGGTAATAGATCTTGGATTTAATGAAAATCCTAAAAACAAGCCTTGAAAGCCCACTCATCCCCCTAGTGTACATCAAGCCACAGAGTACTTCTCTTATACACAACAAAGTGGCTGCATCAGTATCCTGCAGGAGGAACCTTCTCCCAGAGGAAAGGGGAAAGGGCTGCTCTGCCAGTGCCTCTTGCCCTAACAGCTGGTTGTCTTCTCTGTGCCTGTTCTCCAGCTGAGGAATTACCTACAAAGGGTCTGGAGAGAGAGGAAGAGTGCAAAACCCCTGACGCTTCTAGTACAAAGGCCTCGAAGTATCATGTGCTACATGAGCATAGCAGTGGAACAACAGAGGCAAAAGGCATTGCCAGTGTGTTTCATGAGGCATGCAAATTCAAGCACTCTGTTAATAATGTTTCCATTACATTTGGTATTGCAGCTTTAAATTTAAAGTGTTAGATTTGCTCAGAAGGTAAGTATAAATAATTTAGAATATCTAGGGGAGTCATGAGAAAAGTATTTAGGAATATTTTTCAAAACTATGCATCAGAAGTTTTATATTCTTTTCTGTGCTAATCCCTTATAAACGTGTTTTCATTAACATTCTTTTTATTGAATGCTAAGATTATCACAAAATGAAGGTCATAACAAAAGCTTTATGCCACAGAAAATTGCAAAGCAACCCTGCTTACTGTGTTTGCTAATTACTGCCAAAACCTTACTGCAGAGATGCCAATAAAAGCAGCTAACAAGGCTATTAGAAAAACAGCCTCACAATGTGTCCGTATAGACCGCAAGGTTGCATGTACGTACAACTGGGAATGTATGGGGCTTGTGCACAAGGAATTAGTGAGATGACAGAGAGATGAGAGTGACTCAGCCCCACGCAGCACAGAGCTGCCGTGGTCCCAATGGATTTGGTTAGGGTGGAGTATCTGCAGCCCCAAAATGGAGTGTCCTGTTCAGTGTATAAGAGGTGTGTTTTCATTCATTTCAAACCCTGTGTGTTGCTCACATTCAATAGTTAATAAATCTGCACCTTTTCCATGCCTCATCCAGAATTGGGGCCTCATTACGCAGGAAGAAAATGCCTTTAATTCCCTCCTTGGCCCTGTACATACAGACAGGAACAGGAAAGGCACATGCCTCTCCTACATGGAGAGATTACAGAGGCTTGAATAAACCATCATTAAAATCAGTTTTGCTGGAGTTGTGCAACCCGTCTGGATGTGCACGGACCAGTTAGCACATGGCTAATACCGATTTTCATCGAGTCAGCACCTAGGTGAAGCAGGTAGCTTCCTGTCTTGCAGCAGTAGCATGTGCATGAATTGGCTTTTGTAAACCACGCTGAAAACCTTTAGTAGGATGTGTAATGGAATTATATTATTTATGTGCCTTTTGCTGTGAGCTTTAAAAAAAATAAGTTTACTGCACAACCCAAGCTGTAGTAATTATGTAGTCTTTTAGGGGGGAAAGGAATGCATTTTTTGGTTTTCATATCTAAATAAACAGGAGAAAATGTGCCTAGATTAGTACAGTTTGAGCATGAAACAGTGACAGTGTTGTGTTAGCTTGTTCTGAGCACCTGAACAGACTGAGGTGTTCCTGAAATTATCACTCATTTTTTAAAATAAATGTAATTTAGCTGGTGCTAGTGCTAGTGATCTGTAATTAACAGAGATTCTCTGGCGAAGAGCAAGCCGATGTGGCAAGGGTGTGCCGAGCTGTGAGGTGCTTGGTGATCTCCAGCTGCGTTAGGCACTTGCTGTTCTCCGTTGACCTATGCTCCTCAGGCCTCCTTGGTAGAAGCAGTGAATTCCAGTCAATGCGTGGAGAACTTCCCCTCCTCTTTGCTCGGGGTGTGTGATCCTATAGGAATCTATAGGATTCCTTTTGGTGCCCTTACATATGAGGCCTTCAACTTTGCTAGGAGAGAGACAAACACGGACAAGGAA
Organism: Penelope pileata; assembly: GCA_013396635.1. Classification (NCBI taxonomy): domain Eukaryota; kingdom Metazoa; phylum Chordata; class Aves; order Galliformes; family Cracidae; genus Penelope; species Penelope pileata. The sequence continues at coordinate 339,234 of WBMW01002012.1, forward strand.
TTGCTGCTGAAGCCAAAATACCGTGGTACTATTTTTGCTTTTCTCTGTAAATCTCCTCTTGTACCACCAGCTGCTAGCTGTGCCCACTTGCTGACCCCAGACAGACAGATGACAACACAGAAGTGGCCTGCCTGCAGTCGGAAAGCAGTGTCTCATTCCCAGGAAGTTCCTGCTTTTTAGCCTTAAGACTGTTTTTATTTTCTAAGGGCCGTTGCCTTCCTGCCCAGGCAAGAGAAGTCCGGAAAAAGTGGTTTTCAGTCTGTGCTCAGACTGCTGGATTCTGCTGATGCTTTCTAAGGGACCTGTGACAGGTGTTGAGGAAAATAAAAGTTATTATCACCAGGCTAACCTGTACCATACTGAGAGTCTCAGTTTCTCTGAGGAGTCTTCAGAGTCCCATATATTTAGAAAAGATGGAAAACTGTTATCTTGTCTGAATCATAGTTTATGAGAGCTGGAATAATAATGCTTCTGAGGAAAACTGCAGAGCAAATGTGTATCCCCCGTCTACCTCCTAATGCCACAAAATATGCAGTGCTAGATGCTTATTTTTATGAATATTGACTGCTTCTATATTAACTATTTCAATGTTTGTAAATTACTGTTCATGTAGTAAAAGTTATTTGCTGCGTAATCTCATATTGCAATCCCATATGGATTAGAAATGCAATATTCTAGTGACAGATTAAGTTCTGCATTCTTTTTGATGTGACTTTTCTAGATCTTAGTATTACAGTGCAGAAATCTTGTTTACCCACAAAAACAAACAGCTTTCTTTGAATTTATGAAGCATGGACAGCAGTCTTTAGTCTTTCTATTATATTCTGCTTTTCAAAATTGGTGCAGTCCCTAAATTGGGGAGTTTAAGCAGACCACAACTCTTAGGAAGTAAATCCTCAGACGGCCTCACAAAGCATGAGGTAAAGTAGAGTAATGCTCATTTTTTTCTGTTAAAAGAGTGATGTGCCAAGGGGGCAGCAATACATTCTTGCACCCCAAACACTGTGTTCAAGCTTCTTGCATTCAGTTGCACAATAAAATCTCTTGCTACTGTGGAGTTCAACAGCTGTTTCAGAAAGAGTGGCTGAGTAGTTAGCAAATGCAGTAAGTGGTTTCGTTACCATCAATGCTTTGAAAGTATTTTTTTAAGTGGGGGAAAACTGTTTGGTTTACAGGCTGATTTTTAGAATTTGCCTCTATCAGGAGGGATCAGAGTAAGACGGACAGACTTCAACCACAGAATCTAAATCCAAGCGCAGCCTTGAAAGTCTGGGTTGTTTAAATTCAGGGTTGCCCGTCATCCGCTTTGTGAGCGAAGACAGACACCTGTTTGGATTTATTTCCAGATTTCCTTAAATACAAGAACAATTCCAGATCTGGGATTTTGTTTTGGGCCCATTTGCAGTTTTGAAGGTGTACAGCTGTGGAAGAGCAGTGACAGAAAGGCAAAGGTTACACGGAAGAGTGATTCATGGCTGTAAAGCAGGAACAGACAGGATGCTGGTAAGGTTGCTTAGCAGCTGTATTCGCACAGTCTGAGCTCTGCTGTGATTTCATCAAGGATCTTCTGTGCCTTCTGGTAAAGTAAAGCTATTCATGGTGTGGGGGGATGTCCTTAAATAGAGAGAATAGAATTTTCCTCGTAATAATAGCACAGTTACTAGTTACTTACTGCTACGCCTAATATTCATGCTTAAGCCAGTGCTGACAACAGTAGGCTGCTTTTGAACCAGCACCTTGTAACTTTACTCTCACTGGCTGTCTTTAACCTCATAGCTGTGGTGGAAGGGTTGATAGCTAGACTCAGGCTGCTGCAGGCACTGTGCCAAGCTGTGAGGTGCCTGGTGATCTCCACCTGAGTTAGGCGTTTACCACTCTCCATCCTAAGCAGAGATGTCTTCAGCAGTTTCTGTCCCCAGCAGTCCCTCCTATCCGTTCAATTTCTCCCAGCTGCTGTGTGTCCAGCAGTTCCTCAGTGGCCATAGTTCACAGGTAGAATTTTAAGACATTGGGCACTGATTTGAGCTGCCAAGCTGTAAGAAGAAATGTTGTATAGCAGGAACTGGCTCAGAAGCTGTGAAGTGGTCCAGGCAGCTGTAGATGCCTGTAGAATCTTTGCTGCCCATCCTGCAGCAGCTGAAACCATGCAGTAGGGTAGGAACATCCCAGAAAGGAACAGAGCAGGTGACTGAGGCAAAAATGAGTTTGTAATTTCAGCCTCCCCAGTTGAAAATAAGCTAACAATAACAACAGGAATTTTAGGGATGGAAAAGTCTGTATAAAAACCAGCTATCAGTACAGAACCTCAAACATAAGCAGCTTGTAGGCTGAGAGTAGCAAAAAGTTAGCAGTGAAGTCACTAGCAAAAATAAGGTCATGCTGTGTCTTAAATTTCTCATGTACAGTGTTTCGAGGTTCTGATATATTTTTCTCTTTTTATGGTTAAGATGAGGAATTTTTTCCCTTACTGGCACAGCATGCATGTGTGCACAGAACTTAATGGAAGTGGAGGAATCAGAGAAAGACAGTAGGGAGGGATGGGCAGGTGAATCTTATACCCTGTAGATATTAATGATATTTTTCTATATTACAATTCTAGCAATGAAGATGATGGTTATCTTCTTCTGTTGCCTGGCATAATGTGTTCTGTGATGTATGGAGCAGACTATAGTTCTCCAGGGGAACTGGGCATGGCTCATCCACAGCCTGCATTACTGTTCTGAATATTGTGTATCCTCTTGTGTGACATCATAGCTCAGTGTTCCTGTGCTGGCTGCACATCACCTGAGGTTTTCTTCTTTATTTCTCCCACACTACACCTACCACAGAATAGATTGTACACGTTGGAAAGTGATGTGAGAAACAGTGCCACTTCCTCCTTGAAACATTAAGAAAAACCAAGCAAGAATGCTAACTATAAATCATCCCTGTACAGCCCTTGCAGTTAGAGGTTATGCAGTGGAGACCCTCTGGGTGAGGATTAAGGGGATGGATAGCAAAGCAGATGTCTTGGTGGGTGTCTGCTATCAACTGCCCATCCAGGATGAGAGCATAGATTCTACAGGCAATTAGGGGAAATCTCTGGATCAGATGCCCTCATTCTGATGGGAGATTCCCAGACATAAACTAGGAATATCATACTGCCGTGACAAGCAAGTCTGGGAAATTTCTAAAGCACGTTGAAGACAATTTCCTGTCACAAGTGCTTAGTAGCCCAACTAGGAAAGGTGCCCTCGTGGAGCTGTTGTTTGAGAATAGGCAAGGCTTTGGGGGAGAGATGATGGCAGTTGACTGTCTTGACCACGGTGATTGAAATAGATGAGTTCAGAATTTTCGGTGTAATGATAAAAAAAAGGTCATCAGAGTTCCCACCCTGAACTTTAAGAGAGCAAACAGGAAGCTAGCTAGCAGTGTCCCCTGGAATCAGCTCTAGAGGGGTTAGGGGTCCATGAGAGCTGGTCACTTTTCAGGAATCACCTTTTAAAAGCCCAAGGGCAGGCAATCCCACTGTGCCACAAGTAAAGCAAGTGGGGCAGAAGACTGGCTTGGCTGAACAGGGAACTCTCCCTGGAACTAGGGAAGAGAAAGAAAACATACAATCTGGAAACAAAGTCTGACTTCACAGGGAGATTACAGAGCTGCAGTTTGCATCTGCTAGGAGATAACAAGAAAAGCCAAAGCTCGACTTGAACTGACGCTGGCCAGTGTGTCAGACAACTGAAAAGGCTTTATCAAGTATGTCAGCTGCAAGAGGAGGTGTAAGGAAAAGGTTGGACAGGTGCTTGGTGAGAATGATCACCGAACAACTAGGGATGAGGAAAAGGTGGAGGCATTCAATGCCTTTTTTGCCTCAGTTTTTAATATTAGTGGCAGGTCTTGAGCTGCCTGGTTCTCTGAGATGGAGGACCATGGCTAGGGGAGCAGTGACTTTCCATTTGTGGTCACCAAAGATGTAGGGGACCAGCTGTATTGGCTGAATAGTATTGTCATAAATCCAGGGGCCTGGAAGCTAGCCAGTGCTATACTGAGCTACAAGAAGGGCATGAGAGCAGATCTGGGAAACTACACGTGTTAGTCTGTCCTTGGTGCCTGGAAAAATTGTGGAGATTACCCTGAGTGCTGTTAAAAGGCATATGAAGAACAAAGCAGTTATCAGACATAGTCAGCATGGGTTCACCAAGGGAAAGTCCTGCCTTAGTAATTTGATCTCCTTCTGCAATAAGGTCACCCACTTAGTGAATGGAGGAAGGGCAGTGGATGTAAGCTTTCTGGATTTTAGTAAGGTCCTCGATACTGTCCCTCACAGCATCCTTCTGGACAAACTGTCCAACTGTGAGATGAACAAGTTCACGCTACACTGAGTGATGAAGTGGCTGCAGCTCAAAGGGTTGCAGTGAATGGGGCTGCATCTGGCTGACAGCTGGTCAGGGGAGGTGTTCCCCAGGCGCAGTTCTAGGGCCAGTGCTGTTCAACATTTTTATCAGTGATCTGGGTGCAGGAGTTGAATGCATCCTCAGCAAGTTTGCTGCTGATACTAAAGTGGAAGGTGCTGTTGTTTCCCTGAAGCCCTTGCAGAGGGATGTGGATAGATTGGAGCATTAGGCAATCATCAACAGCATGGAGTTCAACACAGGTAAATGCCGGGTGCTGCATCTGAGATGGAGTAATGATGGACTCGAGCACAAATTAGGAGATGAGTGGCAGGAGAGCAGCACAGAAGAAAGGGACCTGGGGGTGCTGAAGGCAGGAGGCTTAACATGAGCCGGCAGTGTGCCCTGGCAGTCAAGAGGCCAGACTGCATTTTAGGGGTATTGAATACAGCATAGCTGGCAGGTCAGTCAGGTGATCTCAAGAGAGGCTGGGAATGGGAGGATGGACAGTGGACATCTCTGTGTATCATTGACCTCAGCTGATGAGAGACATGGGGCAGAGAGGTTTAAAGTGCTCAGCTCTTGCTGGGCATTTTGAGACAGATGGGCAGTCTCTGCTCTCCAGTAGCAGAATGGAATTATCAGAGTATCCAGCATGCACACTCTGTATCACCTGCCAGTCTGTGCATCTATAGCCAGCACATCCATCACAGTCTGATGTTTGGCCTAACCCTCCATAAGTCTTAATTAGCCTGCCCCTATAAAAGGGTCAGGAACAAAGATACTCAGCTCTAGCTGTGCTACAGGTACTGCTTAGTAGGAAGCAGTGAGTTGCTGGTGCCTTCTGAGGGCTGAGGAAAAGACATGTCTGGTTATGGATCTACCCAACAAAAACATTCTTCTGCTTTCCAAGTGATACAGATCCTGTTCAGGCTGCCTACCTTAACATCCCCTCCTGTACTACCCTGAAATGACTCTTGGTGTTCATGTAGTATCCCCCGCAATTTCTACTGCAGTGATGTTAGTTCAAGAAGATTTATACATAATTTTTCTCATTTTCCCAATGTTTTCTCTATCCAAGGTGTCTGCCCAGGTTGGGATCACAGTCTGGAATAAACACATAGGGAAAATTTTTAGGGAGTCTTTGTTAGTGTCTTTGCTATGTGTCACTGTAGAGGTGTGCTCAGCTCTTGCCAGGTGTTTTGAGACAGATGGGCAATCTCTGCTCTCCAGTAGCAGAGTAGAATGTGTCTCTTTGTAACTCATAGGTTGTGTTAATGAAAAGGTGCCCTAACAGACAATTTTTTTCCCAAAAATCTATTATCTATTAGAGGCAAAAGGCACTGTGAATTAAATAAATACTTTAGTTTGGAGGTCGTCTTGCCATGGTAGATACCACAGGCCATCTTTCCTGGCTCACTTCCAGATGTTGAAATTAAGGGAAAATACATATGTGCAGAGAATACTTTTAGAGTTGCCATATAAAATGCTGAAAGCCAAGCATTTTTAACAATCCTCTCCCCAGTTAACAGTGAATATTCTACATCACCTTTGTTCTGGTGTACTTCATCCTTTTAGAAGGGAACTGCAGAGTTGCTGAAGTGTGTCTTTTGTTTCAGGTAAGGGAGGAACTGTCCTTAACATGAGTCTAGTAATATGGATGTCTTCTTTTGCCTACATTGCCACTGATTGTTGTCCAGTTACTTTTCTCTGTCTCATCCTTCACTAGACAACCAACTATGTTTATAAGATATTTAGAGCAATATAACCCTCAACAACTAGTTTGTGAATCAAATGTATGTATTGGTACTTGTATGAAGCTGGCATTGCAATGAATTTTAATAATTGCTTACTTTCCAAGTGACAAACTGATCTCAGATATCCGTTGGCTGTTACCGACATGCTCTCAAGATGCTTGGCTTTCTTTTCTGGTTTTGGTTTTATATTCAATGCCAATATGTCTTTTATTCACTCATACAAGTACCTGTAAACATTTTTTTCCATGTCTGGTGACTTTGCTACTACTCTGTTATGGAAAAAGTCTGTGCTTTCCATCAGGGATAATGGTCAGGTTCCACTCTGAGGTTGTTTTGACACGTTTCAATTATTCCTTACTAAAGGAAAATAGTTCCTTGTTTATTATCAGCTGTAAAGCCAAAGCTTTACTGTTGACATAAATAAATAACTTATTACCAATGCAATTCTTTTTTCCAGAGCCTGAGGAAAACCACTTGTAATGGAAATTAGCAGTGGCTATTACTGTAGAGGGGAACAAAATGTTTCCTTTTTGTTATCTGTGCTATTAATAGTTACCAAAAAAAAGTCAGGAGACAAAGTAGAAAAATTAGATGACATCAAGTCATTTTTTAATCTTATTTTGTCCTTCATAATGATGAACCAGAAGACACCCTAATTATGCAGTTACATGACTTAAATAGCTTTGCTGTTGTACAAATTGCATTTGCAACATGCCTTGAAAGTGTCAGCAGAGTTATGGAGTAGATTCTAAAGTAATTTTTTTCTTGTTTAATGCTTCCATGCTTCCATACGGGGCAGTGATACATTCCCACTTAAAAATGTGAAATGAATTTCTCAAGTGATAACGTCGCTTTTTTGAGTTTAAGGTTATGTATGCTTTAGAGTTTGTTAGTGTCTGTTCTCACGTTTTACTCAGCTGTGGAAAAGGTTTTCATATGTGCCACCCAAAATGGAGCCAGTTCACCCAGCAGTTGTGCCTAAAGGACCTTTCAACAAAGTTACATTTTGCAGGTGGGGCACTTCACCAATCTCGCATCTGTACTCACAGCTCAGTCATTTCCATCTCAACAGTTAGGCAAAACAACAAATATGACTTTATATAGTTTTGAGTATGTCAGAACAGTGATTTGTTGCTTCAGTGTTGTCTCACTGGAAAACTTCTCTGCCTTTTTTGTGTTGTAGAGAGGGTGGAAATGCTCGTGCCTGAAGATTAAAGCAAGTGTTTTCCTTCCAGTTTTAGATCTCTCTCCTAATTCTCTGGAATATTTATCCACTTTTATCTTTATAGCTTGAAATTACAACAATCATTTAGCAATTGTTGAAGAGTGCTCCCTATTTTGCTCAGAAATCTTCTGCCATTTAATCTGTCTGTATTGTATAAAAAGATCTTGGACTGCCAAGCATGATATGGAACTTAGAAATATGATGTACAATAAATTTTAAAGTGCATAAGAAGCCTTTGGATTTCAGCAGAAGTACAGTGGGATACAGTGAGAGGCTCGTTTATTCAGCTGCTTCTCACATAGTATTTTTTGTTTGTATTAGGGGTCAGCTAGTATAAAATTACATTATTATGTGTAGGAATTTAATAAAGCAAAAAACCCCTACTTTTGAAAAATGCTGTACTTCCAAAAGTTTCCCGTGTTGATTGTACTCACAGAAAGTTAAAACTGCATTGAACGATGCATGCTGACACAAATTCACCTTTATGATTTTCTGAAGGTGACAACACCTCAAGCTTCTGCTGGATTCAGAGACAAGGTTTAGTTCTCTCTTTTCTGACACATCCAAAAGATGGATGAAACTGCTGGATCAATACAAAACTCTGCACCATCTGTTTTATCATAGGGAAGAGTGCTAGGCAAAGGTCATAATTCGTATATACACCTCATAGCTCAGTGAGAAGAACAAGTGCAGTATTATCTCATGTATTTTTCTTCCATGTGGTACTTTTTCTCACTGTGCCAAGTGACTGCAGGTAAAAGCGCTGCAGTGAAGCCCTGTGAGATCCAAAGGGCACCGCATTCCTGCTGTCATGAGGATGGTACTTAGTCACCATATTTCCTATCATGAGTAAAGTACTTCCTTGTTCTGCTCCTATTCACTTATTCAACCCATTGAGCAAACCAATGTGAGAGGCTGCACATCAGCATTCAAGACGCAACACGAGATGAGGAATCTGTAAGGGGGGGCTTGGGTTGTTGCCTTTGAAATGGGATTGAAATTGCTGAGTATCTAGTTCTCACAGAGCCCTTTTTGTCAAGGGGTCTCAAAGGGTTTCTCAAAATTAGCACCATTTAGAAGGTAATAAAAGTCCAGTGAAAGAAAACCGAATGATTAACCATCAGCAGAGCCACAAATAGTTCTCACTCTCCTTTTCCACCGACAGCACTGCCTCTCACAAATATCGTGCACATGCCTTCTTTTCTCAGCAGGAGCTGCGGGAAGGAGCCTGTTGCAGCAAGGAGTGGGGACAGCAAGTGCTTTCCCAGGGGCTAGCCCTGTGTGCCCTGCCCCATCCCTGCCCCGCTGGGGTCACTGCAGGAGATGACGAGGCACACACTGCTGGAGCAGGGCACCTTCCTTGTGAGTGGGGCAGCCCATGCCTCCCAAAGTGCCTCTCAGGCTTCCCACATAACCAGGCTGCCATCTCTGCGTCACGTTGTTAGCAAGTCTTTGTTCAGGACCGTGAGACTTAGCTTTGGCTATTCCTTTACAAGGGATCTGATGAATTTACAGCAGGGAACTTGTGGCAGTTTGTGCTTGGCAAAGTGCTGTGCGAGGCCAGGGACTGAGTGACTTGGGGGAGCTATTAATAGTTTCTATTGAAAAGCTTATTGCCTCAATAACATGGATCATTAATTTGGATTTTTAATTGTTATGAAAATACCTTTGTTTGATGGAATGTTTGGGACAAAGTCAGACTTAAGATATTTTTCTGTTTTTCTTACTCCTATTTCATTAGCTATTAACTAAGCAGCTCAACTCTTAACTAACCTCTTTTTGATAATTTAATTGATAATTAATTTGATAATAATTGGAATGATTATATTTGTATGTATACAAACCAGTGTGCAGCTAAGCCATTATTTCAAGTTGTATTGCTTTCTGAGTACTCTGTGTTGGTATACGAGAAATCTGGAGCAATAAAGCACATAATATAAACAAATTAAATTAAAGGAAGTGTTATGGAGATTTACCCGAGGCATTTAGCTTGTCTTAATACCAGTTTCTAATGAAATTATGAGGAAATATGTGGAATTGATTTCTACTGCTCATTTTCATTATTGTCTCCCTTTTAAAAATGCCCACTGCAATATTAAGGTGTTGTCTCCTCAAGTCACCTCTCTCTCTACAAGGCCAGTCGAAAGTTCTGTAATTCTGCACTCACTGCCATTTTCCCTCTGTTCTCTACCCTAAAAATCAAACAGTAAAGCAAGCAGCTTCCAGAGATTCAGAAAGGATACAAGCACAGGAGCATGCATAAAAATTAGCGTACTAATTGAAGGTACAGCTCTGGCTTTGTTTCTACCACCACTCCACGAATGAATGAAGAACAGGCATTGGTGGCCAACTTAGATCATTATTTTGTTTTAGAAACAGAGGTGATTGTCCAAAAGACACCAACAATGGCAGCATTTACAGCTCTTCCTAAAGATACATGCAGCAGCCATGTTGCTTTGCCCACACAAGCAGGGCTGGAGCCCAGTCAGCCTTCAGGACTCATCCCAGGCAGACGTGGGTGAATGCCTCCCTGCAGACCCTGTCCACTTCCTGACGAGCCACAGGTGCCTTTTTAGTGCCTCTGTTCCCTGTTAGGCTGACAATACCTGGCCTACCGTCACTTGCTTCCCAACTGGATCCCAGCCTGTTCCACCTGCCGAGGTCTTGCTCGTGATATTAAAAAGTGTCTTCAGCATGTACCAAGCCCTGCATGGCTTTCTCAAAAGGAATATCCTACAGTTTAGGTAATTGAAATTATTAGTGCTGAAAATCGATGCTAGTTTGTTATGTTCAGAACCTTTTAATGTTATGTTCATTAAAATCTCATCATGGTGGATTTCTCAGTAAAATCATTGAGAGGCTTTTTATGCCAACAAGTCCTAGAAAGTCTTTTATATCAATATTAATCTTAGAAGTCCTTTTTAACATCAGCATAACTTCTGAAGACTTTTTTAACCATAAAAATCTTATCAACACAGTTTCGAAATTTATTATGAGCCATTCAAAGGTAAAAAACAAAGTACAAAGAAGCAGTGCATTGCAAAGTAAGAATGCAAAAGCTGTTGCATTCTTATGAACCTGAGACTCTACTAAACAGCATTAATGTTGTAGTGATCCTTAAATGCAGCCCTAGAGAACAGGAAATATAATATTATGGACAGAAAATGTCTGAACAGGGACACAACTATCACAGGACAGGAATACCTTTTCTTTACCTCAAGGAAGGGCTCATGCTCTCTTAACTGCGTAGAACACCAAAAAGCACAGTGATGAGTAAGATCCATCCACATGGTCCATAATTCTTCATGACCTCTTAAATAGGACTTTATCTCACTGTTTTATCATATTTACAGAGGAATATGCTCCAGTGCTGACAGCAGTGCAAATGCAATTACAATTCATTTACATGTCCCGTTCCCTGTTCTGTTCCTGCTCATAATTAGGGACTTTCCCACTGGAGCCGGGGAATGTGGTAAACAAAATCATAGAAATACAGAGGAGTTTAAATCAGAAGGAGACCATCTACTTCAATCTCTGCTCAGAGCCAGGTCCAGCTAGATCAGGTTGCTCAGGGCTTTACCCAGTCAACTTTTCCATACCTCCACGGAGGGAGATTTCACATCACTGGGCAACCTGTGCCAGCATTCAACAGTTCTTACCAAGATTTTTTTTAATTTATGTCTAACTGGGATTTCCCTTGAACTCCATGTCTTTCCCTGGGGCCCTGTCGCTGTCCCCAGAGAGCAGAGCTCAGCGCTGCCCCTCCACTCCCCTCGTGAGGAAGCTGTAGGCCGCCATGAGGCCTCCCCTCAGCCTCCTCTGCTCTGGGCTGAACAAACCAAGGGACCTCAGCTGCTCCTTGCATGTCTTGCCCTCTAGGATTTTTGTCATCTTTGTACTCCCCTTTAGATGCTCCCTAATAGTTTTGTGTTTTTCTTACATTGTGGCACCCAATGCTGCACACAGTGCTCGAGGTGAGGCCACACCAGCACAGAGCAGAGTGGGACAATCAGAATGACTAAAATGAATGTCTGCTTCAGGGCAGGTGGTGTGGACAGGGATGTGCAATGGACAGGATGACCAGGCAACCTGGGCTGCTGGACAAGTTGTTCCAAAGCTGCTCACGGCTTCCTAATATCTCCTCTTCAAACAGAGCGCCAGAAGGATTGCCAGCACCAGGATTAGAGCCATCTGAGAGGGGAAGTGTCTCCCTGACCAACTCAGTCTCCTCGCACTCTGCTGCTGGTCTGTGATCATGACAAACCAGATCCCCACCACCTTAAAGATCACAGATTTATCCTGTGGCCTCAGGTCACCTGCAGGTCCTGCCAGAGCCTTTGGCTCCTGCTGAGTGCTCTTTGCTCTGTTTGCGCAATTCAGAATGTTTCAGACTCTGCGTTTTGTACTTTTGACCTGGTTGTTTTGATGGTGGTTTAAGTCAGATTCTTATTTACAGGCAAGCTTTGTTTTGCCAGCTGAAAGGCTCCTTCTAACACACATAACGTGACCTGCAGGCTTGAGCTTTCAAACAGACCTTTCACTAAGCTACACTGGAATTTGACAGCAATGGAAGTTCTTGAAATCAAGCTGTGCAAGTACTTTGGTTTCCCCAGGTCAGCACACACCATTTTCACCCAAATCCCCACGGCTACACAGCCAGCAGAGTCCTCATCCCTCCCCTCCCTGCTCTTCGCCCCTGCCAGGCATTTTCAAGCAGCATGTGAAAACCTTCAGGTTCTTCAGGCTATTTCTTCAAGGTACGTATAGATAAACATGACCCCAATTGTTATCACCAGAGGTTTGAAAGCTGTTGAAAGTGCTCTGTGAATCTTCGAGCCTCTGCCTGCCAGCTCTCAGCCCCACGGTCTCTCTGTTTGCAGCAGATGCAGGAGACAACGTACTGTCATAATTCAAGGCCATTTACTCCTAAAAGCGAACTCCACTGCCCTCATGGTTGCAGAGTAATTAAACATTTTATGAGATGGAGCTGTTCATACAGACTCTCCCAGGATAAGAGGTGATAAGGGGTGATGACACCCTGATTATTACTTATATTGGCAATCAGCCTCCCTTCTTCATCTTTTTGTTGTCGTTTAGGGAGTGGTTGAATACCCCTGATAATTCCAGTACCAACAACAGATTTGGGACAAGCTATGTAAACACTGTGCTCCAAAGGCAGGACTACCTCTTCCCAATACACAAAGTCCGTAGCATCGTGCAGGGACTGAAGAGGCAAAAATGAGGCTCTGAAGGACTTGCTATCTGCCAGTGTGTGTGAGTAGCAGTTCAGACCCTCTCTTTTTAGGATCTTTATGGTTTCACAAAAGAATTGCTCTTTCTGTGTGGCCTGGGAATAGTTGCCTCAATTAGAGCCTATGGGTGGGTTTTAAGTTGTTAAAAAACTGCAATAAAAATGGAAGGATTGTTGCCTTTTCGCCTTGTGTGGGTTTCAGCAGATCTGAAGCTTTGAAGGCCACATTTTGATCACTGTCTGCTCAAAGTGGGAAGTTTGCGGGCTTGCACTTCAGTACGAATGACCCAGTTCTGTTTCTCCCTTTGCAACCAGCAGAGCAGCAGCTGCTCCATGCCTGTTGGCAGCATGTTCCTCCTGCATGGGGCACGTCTATGGGCAGCTGGCCTGTGGGTGTGCATACATTAAAAAAACCCCTCTTAAATATGTAAAAAAATGTGTCAGGTTGATTTTAAAAAAGGAAAGAAAATCATGTTACTACTTTTTTTTTCTTATTTTCTCCTAATTGTAACAGAGGTGTCTGGCTTGTGGCTTAGTGTGCTGGCATGTGGGTTGTTCCCCACTGAGAAAGACCCATCCTTGCAGTCAGAGTGGGACTTCAGTGTAGCACAGACACAGCCCCACACCTTCCCCAAAAGAGCTCCTGTGCACCCCAAGGCCTGATGTAGTCTATCAGCCTGTGAAAAATGAATTGTGAAATCTCTTCTGTGACATCTCTGCCTATGAAAAAAGCCAGCCTCATTTTACAGCACAGCAGATTTACTGGTCTCTGTGATGTTGGTGGATTTTTGTCTCTGAGTGCATTTCAGCGATCATTAGATACGAGACAATCCATGCAGTAGTACACGTAGAGCTTCCTGTAAAATTTACATTTTATTTTTCAAATCGTTTCCAGTCTCTCCCAATTAAACCAGCATTTTTATTGAGATATGTGTACTGCTTAAGAGATGAGGCTTTTTTCTATTCGAGTCTTGTCATTTTATTTCAGCTTTAAATTTTTAAACAAGTGTAATAAATTGTGACAGAGCACAGTGTTCACCCAACATCTGGATGCTTTTGTACATTTCACAGCTATCTCAGCCTCATTATGATAATTAATACCAATTTACCATGTTTCAGGCCAACATCTCTGCCCTTTACTGGAATGAAGAATTTTTTTTCCCAAGTAAGATTATAGACACGTTAAAGGATTTTACAAATGTTGGGGTGACTTTGGCTCATTTCAAGCTTCTGAAAGCCATCATGTTTTCCCGCAGGTGCCGTGTCATGCAACCCCTTCCCAGGGAAGTCTGGCAGTGTCTCTGCCATCGCAGTATCTGCCTTGCTTCTGTCAGCAGAGGGGACATCTCCTGCTGGCAGCTGCAGGGGCTGTGCCAGATCCTGCCCAGATTTTGTACAGATTTAGACACTTATTCTTGCTACGTTCATCCTTTTAGGTCTGAGCGTGAACAGTAACGTGAATGCAGAAAGGTCGCTGCTATTTGCTGTTCCATTAGTTCCAGCTAATTATTATTGCTGTTTTCTTAATGTCTATGGTCTTGTAGGACCTCACTGCAATGTTTTGTTTTCAGCAGCATAGAAAAACCATGGAAGATTGATAAAAGCTTTTTGTACTGAATGAAGCCTTGAGCCTGTGATTTAGGCCGTTTGGTTGGAGTAGGGACACCTGTGTGCAGATACTGAGGACTATTTTCAGGAGCAGTGAGTGCCAGGCCATAACTCGAGTCATTTAGGCTCTGCACTTTAGTAGATCAAAACAGATCCAGTATTGCCCTGTGGAAAGGCTCAGGAAGTGAATAAATCATGGCAGGAGTAAAAGCAATAGTAATAAAGGCCTTGAAAACATCATGAGGATTCTCCTTTTCCAGAAGAGACAGTGGGCTCACCTCCTGTTCACTGTGCTGTCCATTTTGACTGCTACACACTCATTTCAGGTACAGTAAAATCTGGATTAGGCCTCTTAAGCTCTTCACTAAAAATAAATAGCAAAGCACTGTTGTAAAACCCAAGTACTCCAGAAAACAATGACTCCCTTTTCAAGGACTCATGCACTCATTTACTGGAACATACTTCATGCACAGAAAACAGACTAGGCAGACAAGGACAAAGTTTACCTTACAGGCAGTGCTGTCCTGAAACAGCAGCCAGTTTTGGGCTTTGTAAACTCTTCAGTGATGGAGCATCTCTCCTCACCAACATGTGACTGTGACCCTAACAGACCAGCCTCCCCAGGAAAGAGCTACTTTTCGTGAATTCCTCTCTTGATGGCAGTTGACGGTTGCTTTCATCCTGTCTGACTTTTGGTTAGAGCTACGCAAAGCTTGTGTAAGGTTTTTGGATGACTACACATCCCTTAGTTTAAGCCTGTTGCTTACTTTTTTGAAGTGTCCCTGAGGATAATTACTTGTCCCTTTTCCTGTGAGTCATCGCTTCATCTGCTGCGTGAGTAAAAGGTGAGTTGGTTGACTCAGTGCAACTTTTGCAGAACTTTGATGAACAATACATTGATTAAGCCTTGTTTTCACAGTAGAATTGAACTTGAGAAAACAAAAGCTAAAGAAAAGTCTCAGTAATACTTTTTTTCTTGAGCTGTCTTTAGAGTTTAGAATTGCAGAACAGTACAAAGAGTCTCAGTCATGGTTTTGTTTGTTGGTTTGACTATATGAAATGTGTTATGAAGAGCTATAATGAAGTTGTACCTAGAGAAAAAAGACCTGGGGAAACATTTTGTTTTAGCCAACAAATCCCACACATGAACATTATTTTACTGCCAGGTGGATTGAGATTACAGAAAAAGTATCTGTAGGTAGAGTGCTTCTTATAAGTACAGTAATATACTAGCTTTCTGGAAGGTCCTAGGCTGTTCCCAGGCAGATACTTCACCAGTGCTCTATGGAAATTTTCATGCAAACTCCTCAGCTTTGAGAAATGGCGATGAGCTGTTACGAGTTCTTCTGTACTGGCAGGAGGAGAACTTCTGGTAATAAAGCTATAGCAGAGAGAAAGCTTTTGAGGCCTGTGGTACAACTACACAGACAAAAGCTTTCCTTTGGAGCTTACCATATTGACTAGGAGTGAGTCACTGCAGAGACCTGAGAGAAAAACCTCTCAAATAAGCCTAGTGTGTACAGCTCAGGAAGAGTTTGATGGAAGTTTACAGTGTGAAGATTGAATAGCCTGGTCAGAAAAAGATGAAGGTATGGGAACGACAGAGAAGTAGCCTGAGTAATTCCTCTGGAGGAAGTTTTGAGTTATATTTGCTGAATGCTGTTTCATCTTCCCAGCAATCTTGATTGAAACAAAGTTGTACTTACTTTATTTCAAACATCCTGATTTATGGATATGTACAAAGAGTGAATCCTAAATTTCTCTGTCTAGATAGGAATATATGCTCTACTGCTTGTGAAACACAAAATGATACATTGGGATGAATTTGCCAGAGGAGCTGAAGTCTACCCAAAAGAAATACAGCTAGTAGTATCTGAGTACTGCACCTTTTTTTTTTTGTTTTTGGTCTAAAGAAGATTGGTCATGTACATCATCAGGAAGTAAACAGAAGCTGTGTAGGACAAGACATCTGAGCTTATTTACTCAGCGTGCAGAGCTACAGAGCTGCCAGGGTGATCATCCTCTAACTTTGTGCCCAAATATTCCTGTATGCTTGGTTCTTTGAATTACGTTTTTACATGAATTGTGATTGTGATTACTGCAATAGTTACATCCCATGAGCAAGGGAAGATACCTCCTTGTCTCTGAAAAGATGCTTTACAATTTATGTTACAAGCAGTAATACAATTTTACATTAATTGGTAAAGTCAGGAAGACTGTCAGCTGAAAGACAACTTGTAAATAGGGCAAATTATAAAAATAATTTTACTTCTAAGAGTAAAATCTGAATTATTGATTTTTTTTTATATTTTGCTGATAAAAAATCTTCAGCTGCCGAAAACACCCTTATGGCTGGTGCAGAAACAAGAAAAATTCATTGTAGAATACAAGATATCTCTGGCTATCTAGACTATCTGTAGGTCATCATGTAGGCATCACTTGAACATGACAAGAAATTAAATACTATTATTTTCTAAGATTCATATTTAAAATAACACAGTGGATAATGGAGTTATTGTCAAAATAACTGAGAAAGTAATTAAAGGATTCACTGAAAAGCACATACTTCCTTCTGTGGTCAACAATTCTTCAGACCATTAAATGTCAAAATGCTTTTCATCGCTTTATGCTGAATAGTTGAAAGGGTAATAATCCAGTGTACGATTATTTTTAAGGCAACAATGAAGCTGGAGAAAGAGAATAAATATTTACTTCCACCCAATTGCTTGTTTCCCATCGCAAAAACATCGTGGACAACTCATTGTCTGACCTTGAAAGATTTGCATCAAAATTTTTCAGTTGTTTATCTACTAAAGAGCTTTAGAATTAACGGGAGATATTTTATTTGGTTAACATGAATGCATAGAAATGCTCAGGCATAGCCCTTCTATGCCATGTAATCGAAAGGATCTGAAATTACTTTTGACTATGAAAAATAATCAGTGTGTGTTAAGTGAGGATTTCCTGGTTGACATCTTAAAGTTCTTAAAGGGTAGATTATAGAGAGAATGATGAAGAAAAATAAGCATCTTAGTATGATTTAAATTCCTTTCACAGTGTATTCAAAATGTTTGCATTCTTAAAAAGAGAAACAACAGAAATTGCGTTGCTCAAGGTTTCTGTTATTTGACAAATAAATTATTGTGATGATTTGAAAATAGGAAGCAAAAGACTTGTGGGATGATTTGGTCTTTTTTGGGAAAAAAAGACATCAATTCCTTAGGAAATCAGAGCAAGCACAGGAGGACATTTAAGATGTTTGTATGTGGAGTACATTGTTTTGTTGAGTCAAATGTGTGAGTCTGCACCAAAAGAATTGTCTTAGAAAAAGGTGCCATGTTTGATCTTTGAAAAGTAACCATCTCATGATCCAAAAACTCCAAACAAACTTGTGGAGCTTCCCAAGGGCTTTTGTTCCTCAAGTGCAACAAAAGAAAAAGAAATTTTTCTTTGTAAACTGAAGCACGTTAAAGAAATCTGCAACATATTAATTTTGTTAAGGCTGATGTTCAAATTAAACAGTTTCAGATGTATGAATAAATGCTTTTATGAACTGTTTTAAGGCAAATAGGATATATTGAAATAAATAATATGTTAAAACTGATATTAAACACAATTTTAAACAATGTTCAGCCCAATTGAATTGAATGGATTAATATCATAGAATCGTAGAATCTTTAGACTTGGAAGGGACCTTTAAAGGTCATCTAGTCCAACTCCCCTGCATAATAGTATATATTAATCTATTACAATTTTGTATATAAATACCAATTTTCTTTTCCAGAGTCCATCCAAGCAGTTCAGACGAACACCATGCAGTAGAAGATATCTTCATAAGGAGCTTTAAGTTGACATGTGGCTTTGGCCAGGAAAAAAGGCACATTTTGAAGCAGCTTTCCATCATCCTGGCCTCTACATACCCAGCTGGCATTTTAGAGATGAATGTCAGGAGATTCTCTTCTTCAAAACATTCTGGTTGCGTACATGTAGGCAGAACATCTGAATAGCTGCTACGGTAGGCTAAATGTTTGTTATCAGTACATGCATGGCTGGGTTCATTTCTTCACAGTAAATCAACTTAGTGTGATACTAAAATTTGAAAAGCAACAAGTTGATAACTGAACTGAGAGAAGCCCAAATTAACCAGCTTTACTAGCAAATGTGAAGTACTCAACAAAACGAGTATACGTCAAATTATGTTCTCAGCAACAAAAGGAAATGAAACTTCTCTGCTCTACTGGAGAGGGTTCTGACGGTGCAACAGATTCAACATGAAGGGCTGGCTAATTTTTCAGAAGGAAGTACTCTGTCTTGCACAGCGCAGCTGAAAGCAGCAGTTACACAGGACTAGGAGTGGAGCCAAGAGCTGCCAGGCTGGACAGGAATCAAGATCAGCGGGGTCCAGATCTGTGCTGTGATCTAGTTCCAGATAACTCAGAAAAAGGCACCAGAAAACTGCACATGACAGGTATAGGATACTTTCCACTCAGAAATGTCTCTTTCATTTGCAGTGAAAACTATACAACCGTATAGTTAGCAATCTTCTTAAGATATTCCACAGAAACAGGAGGGCTTCCGTGTGACAGTGTGCACCTCCAGCCCCCAACCTCCTCCTTCAGCCTGGCCCCTGGCTGTTATACCAAGGCCTTGCTCAGGTCTGATAACATTGTCTTGCTAAATACTATGAGTAAATCATCTCACTCCATAAACAGCGAGCAGCCTGAGAGCCCCTTGAGCTCTAATTCTTGTAGTAAAACCACATGTGACCTCCTCAATTCCTTCTAAATATTTAGAAGCTTGAGCGCCTACGGTCTCAGAGTGGATTATGTGAAATAATTGCTGGAGGTGACTTACTGAGATGTCCACCTCTTAAGAGAAGGTACAGCACTGAGGAAACCTCCAGGATGGAATGCGGTGGATATGCTAGGAGTCTGTTCCATGATGGTTCCCTAAGCAACATAAGACCTGCAAACCTTAGACCTCAGTGACATCGGGGGAGTTTGGTACGCTGATTCTAGGAGATACAGCACGGTGGGTGGACCAGAGCGTAAACACTGCAGCCAGGCTCTGTGATAACGTCACAGGGATGGGAACTTGGTGGTGCTATGGAACTGATAAACTGCATGGTAGTCACCTTGAATCAGCATCTTTTCATTTTTCTGTCATGCCAATCACAACAAAGATAAGTATGACTACCATCAGTAAAGCTCAACCTGAAAGTAGTATAAAAAAACATGACTTAAGTGAGGAGGACTTTGGGGGCAGATACCATTGCTGACGAGTTGGGAGGACATTGCTGGCTTCTGGGACCAGCTGACATGCTAAGCCTCTCTTCCCACCCCATAGGGACATCTATTGGGGAAGATTCGCACCAAGGATTGTACCAAGGGCTTCTCTGGGAAACTTAGAAATCTCTGTAGAGTTATTCCATAATTTAATGCATTTGCAGTCGGTTGTATTATTCACATTATTAGTACTCATATGTGCTCTGCAGACAGCGTATTTATCACTGTTGATACAAAAGAATCTGTAATCTGTTGTTCCAAAAAGAGCATTTTTCATTAAGTGAGCCATGAGAGTTCTCACTGGGTGCAACCAAACTCCTTAATGGTGGCCATAAGAGCCCATCTGAATGTGTCCAGACTTAGGGCACCAAACTGGGTTTTCGCGCTTTAGTGCAACAGCTTACAAATGATCTTGTCATCAGTTTGCACTGATGCCAGGTGTTCTTTATCTAAAAAGCCTTTTTCAAATTGGGAACTCATTTTTTAATGCTTTGCTGTTTTTTAAACAAGAAATGCATGATAACATCCTTCCTAAATGCTTTGCAGGATGGTGAGGAGAAAATGCTATGAGCTGATTCTAGAAAGGGGGTCCAAGTGTCCCTCAAATCTGAGTAATGTGGCTGCTCATTTGTTTTTCTGTATGCAGTACAGAAATATCTTTCTACTTAATTAAAGGCTGTCTAAATGTTAGCAAGTAGTTCTTTAGTTCTGCCTTCTTGTCCAAATTTTTTCTACTCATTTCTGGTCTTGGAAGTAGACCACTCTGACTGTTGGGGAACATCATCTGGGAATACTGATGGAAACGTGGCCTTTCTGGAATGTATCACTGCATTTCATTTCAGGCTTACTTTATGGAAAACTTTAGTTTTCAATGTTTTTCAGTTGCACATGTCTGTAACCTTGTTGTCTAAAACATCTACGTATGGAAAAACTCTAGTTATGTTGCTATTACTCTGTATTATTTTTACTTAACTGAGTATTCTTTATTCCAGAAGCATGCAATATATACTCTACTGACCAAAATGCAGGAGAAAGCTCATTCCTTACTGAGCTGGAGAAAGTGATTCAAAAATATCTATGCAGCTGTTCTCCATTGGAATAGATCCTTGATTATTGAGGCAGCATCACCCTGCAGATTAGGCTGATCTAAAAGCCAGAAACTGCAAAAGTGTCATTATTGGCTTTTATGTGCCTTTTCCTTTAAAAAGTGCAATGAATCTGAAATGAGCACATTTATTGAAGACTTAGCTGGCTGGTCTTTTAGCTCCTATTTAGCTTCAAGAACATATGATTGTAAAGACTTGAGATAAAAGGATGCATCCTGCCAGCAGCAGAAGCCGTTCGGCCTCCACTGAATTTGGTAGGAATTCTGGACCTGAAGCACCTAGCAAGGAGGAACCACAGGCACCACACACCTGGGTGCCAGACTGTGAAAGCGCAACATCAAAGACACTCCTTGGCTCTCCACAAATTGATGTGAAAGATTGGATCTTCTAAATAGAGATCTGCTGTTTATGGAGATCAGAATTGGCCGGTGTATATTTCTTTGTCTACATTGCCTTACTAGCTGGGGTTGAGATAAAGATTGAGTTCATGGAGTCAAGGGGTTTGGGAAGGAATAGGGATAAGGATTTCCTGAGCCTGCTTTTCTGTCAAAGAATTGTGTATTGGGTAGTTTCACCTCTGCCTGGGGGAGTGGGTCAGTATCAGATGGAGAAATTGTCCACCAAGCAAAATCACTGGTCCAGACACACTGGAATAGAAGACAGAAGTAGGGAGTTCTATGGAACTAGGCTTGGGTTCAGGACAAAGAATGGTCTTTCAAACTGTAGCTTATGATCCGTAAAGACATGCTTCATAATAATGTGCTTGAGTACTCTGCTTATTTCCAGGTGATAATACAAATTAACTAAACAGCCAGAAAAATTACTTTCCCAGCATGTTTTCCCCTACCTTTGCAGTCTTTGTAGTTGTGACAGGGCTGCTCGGTGAGCGAGGCAATCTCTGAGGCCATGGTTAGGGAGGGAGATGGCGTGCAAGGCCTGCTCTGCCTCGAACTGCAGCTCCGTCTGTGGGGAAGCTGAGGATGTGAGGATGCTGATTAATAACACTTTCAGCAAGAAATGCATCTCCAGCACAGATTTTTTGAAAAACCCTAACATTTATTTATTCATTCCTTTACTATGTGCTAATGTATGCAGTTAACATTGTACTTCAAAGGCACTTTCATGTTTTAAGGGAGAGGTGTCAAATAATGCTGTAGAGAGGTGTTTTTCCATCTGTTTGTGCTGTGTTTTTATGTTGCTTTTTGTGGGCTTTTTCTGTAATCCAAGCTATTCCTGAGCTGATTATTTCAGAACTGTGGGATCCATTGCTACATATTTTGTGTCTGCGGTGGTAATTTGTCTGAATCCTCCTGTGCTAATCAAAAGCCAATGAAAAGGTTTAACCAGCAGCAAAATAAGCAGTAGCCTGAGCTAACCTCTCCAGGTGCGTGGCACACTCTGCATAGAGGATGTGGGGAGAAGGAACACTGCACACTGTCACAAGGGGCTTGTAATACATTTTCCTTTATACCACAAGCTTCACACTGGGAGAAGACATCTCTCTTCATGCTGTCTTCTAGCAAATGCTCAGGAGGAAACTCTCACTCAATTCTGATTGTATTTTCTCCTATGCCATGTCTGAGTTTGACTTGTCCATGGAGAGCTCTGGTAGCAGAGCCTTGTCCGTATTTCAGTCTCGTACTGTGCTTACCATTACAGACTGTTTTCTCAGCTGTTCTTTGGATCTTCTATTCCACAAGTCATGTCCACTGTTTTTCATCCAGTCCAATGCAGACTTGGAGAAATGTTTGCTCTTTCTTTATGCAGCTTTCTTTTACATTCTTGAAATCTTTATGTTCTACTTTCTCTTTAGAGTAAGAAATGCCACTTCGTTCAGTCTTTCCTGATGTGACATGCTTTGTAGACCTCTGATTATCACTGTTGCTCTGCCTGTTCACCTTCTTCCAAACTGCAGTGCCCACAATCTGGCATATCTTCAAGCTGCAGCTCTGTTTTTGTATGCATGCATAGAGTTGCCTTTTTCTCAGCTGAAAAGAGATGGCCGATTCAAGTTCAGCTCTTGCTCTGCACTAAGCACAGTAGCTGTGGAAGTAATGTTTTCCCACTTTGTACCTGTTAATGATCATTCCTGACTGGGTGCAGTAACTTGTGTTGCTTCTAGAGAGAAGCATCATTTTTTTTTTTTTCTGACTGCATCTTCAGTATACCAGGAAAGCTCTGAGCTCTGTCCTCCACAGTCATGTTACAGGGGTCCCAGTTAACCTTTCTGCAAATCAGTTGGCACTGTTTGTCAGAGACCAGTACGTTTGGTGTTTGGGAGACGCTTCTTTTCCTGCTTGGAGAGGAGCTGACAACTCCTGTCCTGCCCAGCTGTGTTTTTGTTTGCAATGCTAAAGTCCTTTGGGAATCTGCAGTGTGCCAGAGGTAAGTATCCACACACTGTGAACTAAGTGATCCGCAATCCCTAGTGAGCACGGTATTTACTACCCCACGTGTCTGGCGTTAGACCTTAGCCAGTTACTTTACAGTCAAAAGATAGAAGCAAGCATCCCCAGACAGCTCCACACAATGGACGTCATCCTGAGGAAGGCACGTAAATCAGAGAGGGTGCATCATCCTCTGAACGCACACGTCCCCCCGAATGGACTTAAAAGGGGGCATGGGGTGACTGCCTCAGCTGTGGCTCACAGGAATCCCAGCCCGTGTTTCTGGATGGCATTTTACTCAGTGGGGTGAAAAGGGGTCATGAGGAGCCTCATTTTCCACTGACTTGTGAAGAGGCCTCTGTTTCTGATTATGCTACCAAAAAATATGTAATAAATCTATCTACTATAGAATCATTAAGGTTGGAAAAGACTTCTAAGATCATCCAGTCCAACTATGGGAAACCACTGCTGCTTTCTAAAGCTATGAAGGTTGACCTGAAATCAATGCATCTGTTCCTGTTTTTTAGCCACCAAAAGATGATCTGTTCATTGGAAAGACCACCAAAATCTTTCCGTGGACTTTAGTGGGGACTCAGTCAGTATTGAAAATGTTTTTTCAACAGAGGAAAGACACATGTTCAGACAAGGAGAGGAAATTGCTTCACGAGCACCACTAAATTTGGTTCTTTTATGGTTATTTGGTAAAAGCAAGCTGCCTTAGAATAGCTCACTACTTTTGTTGATATTACTGTTCCACATATTTCTTTTATTGTCCTGGTGTATGTTCTACACTTACAAGTGGAAATTACTCTGATTCAGTAGCCCCTCACCTCATAAGCAGGTCTGAATCTGATGTAAAGGTTCAGGAACTGTGGTAATGTATATAGAATCACAGAGTATAAGATATAGCACAACAGTGCAATAACAGAGTATCTGTTTCTCTACCTGTATGTCCCTCAGAACCTCTCCTACGCTCTTGCCATCTGTAGCATTGTGCTGTTGGAATAACCCTGCTGGGGAATGCTCACACGCTGCCTCCCTTGACAATACACGTTTTTCCTTGCTACTCCACTTGTTATTCACTGCCCATAGCAGCAGTGAGCCTTCCACCCAACATGGCTCACTAGAGACTCTTGTTTTCCTTTCATGAACAATTTCTGAGAATTCTTGAAGCTGCAACTAGAGATGCTTTGAAACTTGGTTTTCTTTTGACAAAAGCAGCCGTGCTTACCCTATTCACAGCAGTCAGTATCAGCACGTTTCCAGACCTGTCTGTATTGTTTCCAGTCCTCATACTACTGAGAGATCCCATGAAAAGGCAGAACTGAAACCTCTCTTTATAGTAGTCATAAAGCTGTATAAAAATAAAATGGCTTTTCAAGGGGATAACTGGCTAATCGGAGGCAGAAAAACTCTCCACAGAATAGACTGAAATTGTTCCCAAGCACCACTAACGTTATTATGTTTACATGTTTTGATCTGTAGAGAGCTTGAAGAGTACAGCAAAGGGTACTCTGTAAGAAGGTGCCATTGATTTCTGGAGGGGTGATGCATCAGCTGGCAAATCTTTATCTATCTTAACTCTAAAATATATTTAGCTGTTGCATGTGAAGTGTAAAGGTCTGAATTTACTTGTTATCCAGTTCTTGCATAGTGCCTGCAAAATCCTCCCTGACCTTGAGAATCTCTGAATTTGTTGTTTGTTGTTTGGTTTATTACAGCCAAACCGGCAGAAACAGGATGGGGGGATATGCGGGTGGGATAAGGGCCCGTGTGAACGTCTTGTCTCAGTCCAGTTCCTGATGATAAGATAATGTCACTAAGGGAGAGAAGCTGCTGAAATCTGACATCTTCTCTGTCATGTTAAGCCATGAGGGAGAACATCAGCCCATGAGGTGTGTAACCTTCCCTCTCTCCAGAGGCTGCTGCTCTCCAGGAAGGTGAACGGCAGGCGGTGGCACACCCTGGGAAAGCGGGCCTGCCACCCACACCGCAGGTAAATGCGGGCTGGGGAACACAGTGTTTTTTGTCCACCACTGAAGTGTACACATTGTTCACATTGTTCACATTATACTTGGAAACCACAAAAACTCCCTTCCAGTTTTTCCTTGAATTTACTTGTATCCAGAGAATTACCTGAGAGTTTCTCTGAAAGGAGATCTGACTTAAAGTCCAGTAACTGTCCAACCCGGTGTCAGCCTGGGCTGGGTGTTACCACGATGACCACAGGCACAGTGGGTACGTGTCACGTCGCTTGTGGCACCATAGATTTTACTAAATGTGTGACAAGTGCAATGCAATGCAATGTAATGTGAACCGCACAGTGCTTACCAGCTTAATAATCAAAAATTTATTTGATGATGTTATCTTTGCATTTTATTTGTGCTTGTTCATTTGCAAAATTCGATCATTTGCAATTGGCCAGCCTGTTGTTAGAGCAAGTTAGTTCTGCTGAATATTGGACTTAATGTGATTTAAGAGTGTTATTAAATATGACGCCTGGCCTATTAGTTTCATTTTAATGCGCTGGACATCTTTGTAGAGAGCTTTGCCATAGTGTCCATTGCAGGGGAAAACCAGTTTCTGAGCAAGCTGCAGTGCTGCATGCCACATTTTCTAAGAGAAAGAGAAAGAGAGAAAAACAATTATTTAGGAAAATATATAGCTTGTCAGTCCCTGCCTTTTCTAGTCTATGATTTGAAGGGTCTTTCAAAGAGTGAACGCATCACATATCACTTGGTATGAACAGGTCATGTTGCATGCCACGAATTTTAGATTGCGTGTCATTTTCATTTATTTTTCCTTATTTTGTGTAGCATCCCCGAAGTTTAAGCATGAAAAAATGCTAGTTGAAGAAGCCTCGTGGATTTATCACCCAGCAGGTATTCGGTGACAGCTCTTGCCACAGGGATTATAACTCTTCTCTTGTCACTTTTTCCGTCAGCACAAGCTACACAGCCTGGGAATTTGAAACACCGACCAATGAGGGATTAGAAGCATGTAATTTTTAGAACCCTTGCACTGTCAGGGGAAAAAATAATAGCAGGTTTCCTCTGTCATTCATGCCAACCTGATCTAAATTAGTTGGAGAGGCTGCAATGAAGGACACTTCAGTCTAAAACTCTTATTTTGCTGTCAGCTACGTGGCATCTCCTGGTCGACCTCTTTGTCTCCCATGAGGGATGACGGCAAATTCAACTTTGGAGCTGCTGGCAGCAGACCTGATTGCTCTCCAGACTGCAGGCTGGGTACATGTATACACCCTTGCACTCACTAATTGTGCATCGCAGGCCTTCCTTGTTAAAAGTGAACAAAGCACATTAGTGGTAAGGACTGGAGGTTTTGGCTTATGTGGCTATGAGAGATCTTAGAGATGTAACTTGCTGAACATCAAAGTAGATGGCAAGAAGTCAATGCAGAACAAGTGGAAATCTGGTAGGGGTGGATCCGTGATGGTCCTCTCGTCATAACACCCACCTCTGGTGTTCAAAGACCGTGAAACCTGTGCACGGCCTTGTTCTCTGTGACCAGCTCTAGGTTATGTCCCCTTTCCTTAGGGATGAGACAGGTTAGTGGCGTGATAGCTTCAAAGTACTCTTTTTCTCTCTCCCCATTCTCACTATCTTTTTTTGGGTGGCTCACTGACCTTTCTGTTTTGTGCTACATGTATAGTTGAGGGTTATCTCTTAGAACACTCAGCTGCAAAAATGAGAAAAATGACACTATAGTCAAACTATCACTAAGTGCTTAATCTAAATTAAAAGGCTACATTACCAGAAGTCATTGTCCTTTGGATTTTTTTTTTCTGTCCTCTTTGAGTATCTTGAAAGGTTCAAATTAAAGGCAAAACTGTTTAAATACATTGGTGATTCTGGATTTTGGCAGACATTGCTTTACCTTCACTTCTCTCTTTAATAACTCACATAATTTGTTCTGGGATTTTTTTGGTGTCTTTAGATCTCTTTGCCAAAATGGATGTCTGAAGAGAGTATATCTGGCTACAGATCACAGTTCTGTCCTGGTTTTGGCTGGGATAGAGTTAATTTTTTTTCATAGTGGCTGATATGATGCTGCTGTTTGGATTTAGGACAAACATAAAACTGATAACACTCCAATGTTTTAGTTGCTATTGAGCAGTGGTTACACTAAGCCAGGGACTTTTCAGCTACTCTGATGCTCCGTCTGTGAGGAGCTGGGGGTGCTCAAGGAACTGGGAGGGGACAGAACCAGGACAGCTGACCCAAACTGGCCAAAGGGACATTCCATACCATATGGTGTCATGCTGAATAATAATGAAAACTGGGGGAGTAGGCTGGGGGGGTGCCACTGCCTGGGGACTGGAAGGGCATCACTTGGCAGATGGTGAACAGTTGTGTTGTGCATCTATTGTTTTGGGTATATATATAAACTACTATTTTCCCTTTTGCTGTCTTATTAAGATGTCTTTATCTCAACCTACAAGTTTTGCCTTTTTCCAATTCTCTCCCTCATCCCACCGCAGGGGGAATGAAGACAACAGGTAGCCTCTCCTGGTGGACAACAGGTTGGCCATGAGCCTGCAGTGTGCCCTCATGGCCAAGAAGGCCAACAGGACCTTGGGGTGCATTAAAAAGAGCATTGCCAGCAGGTCGAGGGAGGGGATCCTCCCCCTCTACTCCGCCCTGGTCAGGCCTCAGCTGGAGTACTGTATCCAGTTCTGGGCTCCCCTGTATAAGAAAGACAGGGACCTCCTGGAAAGAGTCCAGCGGAGGGCCACAAAGATGATAAAGGGTGTGGAGCATCTCCCTTAAGAGGAGAGGCTCAGTAATCTGGGTCTGTTCAGCCTTGAGAAAAGAAGGCTGAGAGGGGATCTTATTAATGTCCACAAATATCTTAAGTGTGGGAGGCAAAGGGACATTGGCAATCTCTTTTCAGTGATGTGTGGGGACAAGACAAGGGGAAATGGCCACAAACTGGAGCACAGGAAGTTCCGCACCAACATGCGGAAGAACTTCTTCACAGTGCGGGTGATGGAGCACTGGAACAGGCTGCCCAGGGAGGTTGTGGAGTCTCCTTCCCTGGAGATATTCAAGACCCGCCTGGACGCCTACCTGTGCTACCTGCACTAGGGAACCTGCTTTGGCAGAGGGGTTGGACTGGATGATCTCTTGTGGTCCCTTCCAACCCCTACAATTCTGTGATTCTGTGATTCTGTGGGAATAAGAGAGTGGCTGTGTAGTGCTTCGCTGTCTACTGGGTTAAATCACAAGAAGTTCATAGCTCTTTCAGGAATTCTTGTTTTTTTCTAAGAAGAGACTGGAAAATCTTTTTTTCTGAAGAATTTATATAGTCTCTGGATGTGGTCTTTTATTCCATAAAGTGCTTTTAATTATGACGTTCCTGTGTTCCGAGTATGGAGCTGGTGAGGATGCCACCTACACCACGTAGTGTTACAACTGATTGAAAAGGATGCTTATTTCTGATATTGTCCCTTCTTTTAGGGATGGGAGTTCAACAGTCCTTTCTGGGAAGGGAGGGAAAATCCTAAAACCAAAACATCCCCATTTGTATATGTTTCTGACAAAGTGAAAACCAGGACTTCTGGAGTAAATTTCTAGAAGATGATTTCACAATTATTCATTGAAACCCTTATTCTAACTAAGCTCAGCAAGCATCTTCTCAGAGAGACAGCTGTGCCAGGAGATGTACAAGGCAGGTACAGCTGTTTTTACCCATGCATCTGTGAAATCAGCACTTCATACTTCAAGGATGTGTAAGAGAGATGTGCTAACTCCTGCTTTTGATACCAGACTCTACAGCTGATGTTATTTCTTGCTTGTTTTCCCAGAACTCTCTGTAGAGGACCAATGAAAAGTTAAAAGTTATGAAGAGGTTTAGACATAGCAAGAGTTAAAACAGATACATGTTATTTTGAAAGAGCTTGTCTTCCACGCTGGTGAAGAAGAGTGTTTTTAGCAAAGAAGCAGAAGAAAAGGTCTAGCAGCAGTGACAAGGGGCAAACCACTTTGACCTTGAATTCATGTATCATCCTTAGTACCATGATTCGAGCAAGTAGGATAAATAACTCCATGCCCTTTTAACACGGACTGCTGTGCACAGTGGGTACTTTCCATCCACGTGGATATTCTGCCCAATCTCCACAGAGACACAAAGACTTTGGGCAGAGCTCAAACCCTCTTATAAACACCATTAAGACTCCTTCTGTGGCATTCAGCTATTTTAGCTGACATCCGCACTAATTTATCTTTTTTTTAAGTCTGTTCCGCTGGACTGTTGCCCACATCTGGAGTGTGGAAAGGAGTTACATGGGAGTGTTCCGAACAGATAGATAAGCAAGTGCAGTCACCAAGAGCAGAGAGAGCACTTTTGACAACTTCAGCATTTCCAGGCACTGACTGCTCGTGGTGGCAATCATTTCTAATGTGCTCCCTGCCTGTAGGTATTGACGTGTTTGTTCTGATGCTCGTTCTTTGTTTAGGGCTGATTACTGTGATCACTTTTTCTGTTGTATGTTTGCACATCAGCAGTTTAATTACAAAGACAGTTCTCTCTTAAATGTCAGCTTGCTATACTTTTGCTGTCCCTGTAGCCATTAACGCCTTTGTACTGATTCACCAGTGTGGGTTTACGCAGTAGACCTTGCTACCAACCTTGACGTCAGTGTAGTTTTTCCATCTCATTTAAAACAGGAAAAAGGAAAAAGAGCTTCTGTTTTTCCTGTCATGTGAAAATGTTTATGTCATGTTTATGTGTGTACATTTACAATTGTTTGTGAGGGAGATATATTTGCGTGAAAATGGGGGACATCTTATTTTGATAGATGGCAGTATGTTGCTTAGTGATTCATCAGGTCATGTCACGTTGTCACTAAGCAACAAGATATGATCTGACAAAACTGTGAATCTTTCTTTTATGTGTTTACCGGTTCCTTAGAAGTGGAAGTATTTTTTTCCCTGACTACTAGTAATTAACCGTGAAATTCTAGTTAGTGCTTTTATTTTCACTATGTTTGTTATTTAGACTCTTTCCAGTTTGTCATTATTGCCCTCATCCCAAATATCCCAGTACTCAATGTTCTCAGTTGCTCCAAGTGTGAATTACAGCTTTGTGAAATTAAAAATACTGTCAGTTCTACCATGCTAGATTGTGCCCTTCTAGCTCTCATCACTTGCTTATCAATGCTAAGCAGTGACAGTCATTCACTGTGTCAATTCACTTATCAAATGGCAAAGATATTTTTAGCTTGAGTCATGGTCTTTAAGTAAAAATAGCTGTACTTTCATTTGACCCGGACAGAAAGGAGCTAGCGACCTCGATCACTAGAGGATGCAGGTAGCCAAACTTGCTACTCTCATGATTCACTTGGTCCATCTTCTAAGCCACCCTTTCCCAAAGGAAGGAAAATATTAATCTGGGATGAGCATTTTCCTCTTCATGCAAGCAACAAGCCACGTACTTGTTGCAGCAAAGTGTTAACACAGGAATGTTCTCCACACTGTCTGCAGAAAAATCTTGTGCCTCACAGGGGTGACTTCAATGTACAGTCATCCGTTGGTTTGAAACCTTTTGAAAATGGAGATCCTACAATGTGAAAGATTTGGTAGGAAAGCTATTATAGGTCGGAATCATAGAATCATATAATCACAGAATTACGGAATGGCTTAGGTTGGAAGGGACATGATAGCCCACCCAGACCCCCTGCTGTGGGCAGGGCTGCCACCCATCAGATCAGGCTGCCCAGGGCCCCATCCAACCTGGCCTTGAATGTCTTCAGGGATGGGGCATCCACAGCCTCTCAGGGCAACCTATGCCAGTGCTTCACCGCCCTCTGAGTAAAAAATTTCCTCCTAACATCTAATGTATTCTCCCCTCATTTAGTTTAAAGCCCTTCCCCCTTGTCCTATCACTATTGGACCATGTAAAACATTGGTCTCCCTCCTGTTTATAAGATTCTTGGCATTGGAAGACCACAATGAGATATCCCTGGAGCCTCCTCTTCTCCAGGCTGAACAAGCCCAGCTTCCTCAGCTTGTCCTCATAGGAGAGGTGCTCCAGCCCTCTGACCATCTTCATGGCCCTCCTCTGGATCCACTCCAACAACTCCATGGCTTTCTTCTGCATGGAGCCCCAGATCTGAATGCAGAAAATTCCAGTTGTCCACCTCTGTGCTGTTCCAAGCATCAGAACAATGGCAGTGGTGATGTTCTGTAACCTGGGAGATCTGCCTGGAGACACTCAACTGCTCTTCACAGCCAGAGTTCTTGTGGATTTTACAAGAGCTTCGTTGGCTTTATGCATTGGGTGGCAGGGAAAAGTCAAGAAACAAAAGTAAGTGTGTCAGGGCTGGGGTCTGCTTGGGTCACTTAGCTAGATGACTCTTGCTCATCTTATCAAAGGCTAACAATAAGGTAAACATTAATTCCAGGTGGCATGCTGATGAACTGTGCACAGAATAGGGAAGTGGCTAAAAATAGACCTGCTGCCTTCCAGTAAAAAAAATGATTAATAAAAGTTTTGGAGGGCAGTGGTAACCATTAACAAAGCCGGCGCTTTCCCAACCTTTGCTTGTGCAGTTCCAGTATAGGGCAGTCCTGGTTCTCGTCAGGCTTTCCGAAGATTATTGGAGTATTTATATCACCTAAATAAAAAACACAATTAGGGGCTGTTTCATCCCCAACTACTACTAGAATCAGCTGTGCCTAAAAGAAGAAAGAAAAAATCACTTGAAACCAAGGAAACTTCACTTTTCTTTCAAATGTGCAGACATCAGCAGTGCCCTCAAATGGTACTGTTGGTAGGGATGATGACTGTGCAGCTGTATTTGTATGACAGGCTGCCAACATTACTTCAGTGCTGAGGTCTGTACTACTTGCACACCTATGTGTGCCACTGTTTGAGGCTGGTCCGGGGGAGCTGAACCTCTCCACATCTCCATCACAGGGCCTATGGCTGGGCCCCCTGGTTCAGGCTGTGAAGGTGAGGCCTGCAGCTGCCACAAGCAGCCACGTGGGCAAGGGCCAGGTGATGGGGACAGATGGTACAGCCGTCCTGTGTTCTTACTGACCCTGGTCAGGAGAGGTTAATAATTGCAGGAAGATTGGTGTTGTCATACTTTGAGGGGGAGCAGTGCTGTGACTGCGTCTAACAGCACCATATGGCAGCACTTTCCTCATCCACCCCAGAGCAGGCACTGCCTTCAGGTCCCCCATTCACTGCAGAGACATTTCAGGGCAGCTTATCAGCATCTGGCTTCCTCAGTGCGTCACAGATAGAGACATTCTCTTCTTATGCATTCCCTCCTCACAAAACCACCATCAATACAGAACTGCCAGCTGTGTCCTTTACCACATGGGGAGCGGTCAGCCCTAGCTCTGCATATAGGCTGTACGTACACAGGCCTGTATGCAAGGGTTCCATCACGTCCTCTGGCCATCGTATTGTCAGTGGCAAGACAACAAGTGATAATTTATTTTAGTTTGTGGCTGGGACAAACTGAGATCATAATCACAGCCAGACACCATCTCTCAGCTGCCAGGCAGCAACTTGAGATAGGCTAACAAAATCACTTACAAATGTACAAAAATACCCTCAGGCTTCCTGTTGCTTAATTTCCTTCTCTGGTTCTGCATAGCTCACAGCTGCATGGCATGGCAGCATCAGAAAGAGGGATGCAGACCAACCACCCTCCACCAGTGGAGAATTTTGGTGCCCGTCCCAGGAACTTGGCACCTTGCCTCTCCACTGCAGCAGTGCCCAGCTGGTCAGGCCTGGGGGGCTGAACAGAAATGAGATCCAACACAAATATGCCTAAGTTGAAATCCTGTGCATTCTCAAAAATAGGTTTTATTATTGGATATGAGACTTAAGCAGGTAAATTCTGCTTAAGGAAGGTAACCTTTCCAGTTTGATTAAAAAGGGAGAATATGAATCTTGTGACCAGGCAACCCAGTGGTTTCCATCAGTGAAAATGGACANCTGCTGTCTTAGTAAATAGCTTTTATCTCAACCCACGAGTTCTGCCGTACTTATTCCTTAATTCTCTCCCCCATCCCACTTGGGAGGGGGGAGGGTGAGCGAACAACTGTGGGGGACTTAACTGTCTGCTAGGTCAAACCAGGACAAAGAGGTTCCCCAAAACCGAGGTTTGAATGTATCTGTCTCTCTGCAGAGCAGAGGGAAATTTAGAGCAACAACATTCAACCTGCCATAATGTTTCCTTGCTGTTTTCCCTACTTTGTCTTCTTTTCAAAAGGTGAAGACTGAAATCCTGACTCGTTTTAAGACTTTTAGTTTTTTTTAACAGACCCTTGGACTGGCCCTTTTGGGTTCCATTTACCCAAGTCCCATGCTGCATCCTTATCCCTTCTCAGTTTAGCCCACTGATTGAAACTCTTCGAGGAGGTACAAACTGGTGTAGAGCTGCAGGAATATCTAAGTTGTTCCATCATGGATTCACTTGTATGTTTATCTCCAGAGTTCAGAATATACATCTCGAGGAGGTTGGAGGGAGAAAAGTGTGGAATCCAGACTTTTCTGTTCCATGTCTCTAATAGCTCAGAAGGGCTTGGACTAGATTGGGTTGGTTTGGATTGGATTGGGTGTACACAGCTATCGGGCTTGTTCTGGAAGAGGAATGAGAATGCATAAGTAACTGCATCAACATTAATCCAGCTGAACAGATGTCTGACTGCTGGATCATGCTACCAGGATGGCACAAGCTGTTGCAGGACAGTGTGACTGCCTGCACTTGAGTCATGACCCACTAATATCCCACTTGGCAAATGAGAAGAAAATACTGGCTTCAGTCCTGGTTCCTCAGACTTGCTGGCTACATTGGCTCAATGTCTACATTACTCCAGCACCTGTAATCATCCATCCTGCTTAGCACAGTCCTCACCACTGGTTCGAATAGGGCCAGCCTGCACTCTATGGAGGCTGCTTGTCCAGGTGTGGGAGCAGTTCCCTCCAGGACTGCTAATTTACAAAGGGTTTTATGTGAAATATATCACTGTGAATGGCACAGAGGGATTTTGAGAAAAGTGTGTCATTTTAATCTTATTTTTGTGACCATGGCATCCAACTCCTTTCACATCTTTAGTGTCACAGCATTTCCTAGTGGTTATTCTTTGTTCTGGATGGTCGGGGGGATCTCATCAATGTCTACAAATACCTGAAGGAAGGTTGCCAACAGGCCAGATCCAGGCTCTTGTCAGTGGTGCCCAGTGCCAGGACCAGAGGCCATGGGCACACAGTGGCACACAGGAGGTTCCCTCTGAACACCAGGAGCACTGCTGTGCTGTGTGGGTGATGGAACACTGGCACAGGCTGCCCAGAGGCTGTGCAGTCTCCTCCCTGGAGATCTTCCAGAGCCGCCTGGACCTGGGCCTGGGCACCCTGCTCTGGTGTCCCTGCTGGAGCAGGGCTGGGCCAGGGCGCCTCCAGAGGGCCCTTCCCACCTCAGTCATTCTGTGGTTATGTGAAAGAATCAGACTGAAGTCCCAAAGGTTTCTGTCTTGTGTTCAGACTCTTATGAATGATAAATTACCTCTCAGATGTATCAACTTAACTGTTTTTGGTTGCTAAGACATACTTCTTCATTTGGCTTCTGAGAAGAACAAATAGTTAATGGAGATTAATTAGATGAGACAGAAGCAATCAATTTAAACATCCAAGAATTCAGAGGTCTCTTACAGCAAGGATGTAGTAGTTGATAACATTTG
The DNA here is from genome assembly GCA_013396635.1 of Penelope pileata. Classification (NCBI taxonomy): domain Eukaryota; kingdom Metazoa; phylum Chordata; class Aves; order Galliformes; family Cracidae; genus Penelope; species Penelope pileata. The sequence continues at coordinate 373,943 of WBMW01002012.1, forward strand.
TATAGTTGCAATTAGGATAAGGGAATTTTACATATTCAAAATGATATTCTTATTGGAGAGGCAGGTAACTCTTTTTTTTACTCCATACAAAGCTATATAAAAAAAACCATTTTGATATGACCTCTCAGGAAGTATGACTTCCCATCTCTTGCATGTCTGTAGATGACTGTTCACACCCACATGCACAACCATCCTTGGTTGGGACATGCTGTTTGTCATGTTTTGAACACACAATTGCTTTTGTTGTGTCCTCAAGCGGGCTAGGCTGTGCATGGCAAGCCACTCAGGGTGGCCGAAGGAAAGGTCTCCAAGGCTGAGAAGGCTCTGTCTTCACACCTTGCATTTAATAAAGGATGTGATGGAAAATGTGCTGAGATGGCCACACTGCATATCCATCCCTACCCACCAAACCTGCTTGTGAGGAAAGCCAGTTCTTTAGGCTGGGAAAGTACAGTAATTCTTTTCACCACTGTATTTCCCAAAGGAGAAGCTCACACATGGCACTGCTGTGGTGCTACTTGTGCCTCTCACAATGCTGGTGGATCTAAGGGAGAAGATAGGTCCTGCCCATGGGACCATGGGCAGTACGTCAAAGCCAGTGAGCCTGCTCCGATTAGCTTGGTTGTGAGTCTGAGAACAGGCAAACCTCCTTCTGCAGAATATTTTACTGTCACATCAATATCTCACTGGGTGAGGAGGAAGCCATTCACAATTTAATCTTGTTTCAGTGTTGGTCTGGTGAGTTTCCAGGTTAAATGAAACTGCATCAGAAACAAGTAATATCAATCTCTTTAATGTGTGTCTTTGCTTTGTGTAGTTCACCAGTACATGTTGTACTGAAAAACAGAGCCCTGTGCAGCACCCCAGTGATGGCGAGAGGGATGAAATCAGTCTCTTTGATGGTAGCTTGGCCGCAGATAGCTGGTACATTTATTGCCCCTAGGTGTCTGTGTATTAACATTTCATGGATGTCTGACGACTGCTCAGAAATCAGCTCCTGAGCCCCTCAGTTTGGTATTTTAAGAGAAATCATCATTGATTTTGGCTGCCTTAATCCACAAATGTGAATCCTGAGAATTTGTTTCAGAAGGAACTCAGACATTCTTTTAAGTGGAGCCAATAATTTTGACAGCCTTTTCAAGCTGAGCTGTGCTTGCTTGGCACTCAGAGCTCTAACAAACTTAAGCTGTCCACAGACACATCCCGCAGACCCCCGTGACAGAAGATGGGTACGTAAAGGAAAGAAATACTGATTAGGGGTAAAATGCAGAAACTGGAAATGGGTCAGTGACAGGGAGTGGTGGTGAAGTGCTACGGGGGTAAGTAATGATATGCCTCTGGAGGGCTGAGTATAAACCTTGCTTGGGTTTCATCACAGGCCCTATTTGTCTATGCCACAAAACAGCTGACAAATGCTGCTGAGCAGAGAGCCAGAGCTGGAGCAGTAGGCGATTTGTCAGCTAAAACTCTTGGCCACTGGCAGACCTCTCTGGACACCCTCTTTGATGCACCACTGGCACTTACTAGTGTTGGTACAGCAACAGGGCCCTTGCTGTACGATCCTCATCAGCCCAAGAAAAATGAATGGGGACTGGAATTAAATTCTTGTCTTATGCAAACCAGAAGAAAAATTCTGAATCAGCTCAAACATAGACCTGGAGAAAGCACACTTGGTGTAAAATGTGGTTTTTTGATATATCTTCACAAGTAGAAGCCATTATTTATCTTCTGCTAAAAAAAAAAGCAAACACAAAGCACAATGAGAAAAAGTAACACAAAAAGATAAGATTTCAGCATGCTGCTCGCTTCATGAACAATGCAGTATTGGTACTCAAACCATGCCCTCCACCGCAAGCATCCAGATTTCTCTCCTAAAGAAAGGGACATTGTTTTCTGTTGGGTTTTATGATACATGCAGGAAGGGCAAATATTCACTGATGTCCCATGCCTATCTTGGTATGCAGATTGTTTACAGATAACTCCCTTAAGATTTGCTTGAAGCTAGAAGTCATATCAGATGTTTAACTAATTTCCCAGAGTTCTGCCCCAAGTGTGGCTGGAAGTCCCATTGCAACAGTATGCTGGGGGTGGTTTGGAGACTCCTGTGTTCTCTGAGGACTCCTCTAAACACTTCAGGCTACACCATGGTAATGTGTGTGCTCAGCCACGTACCGCTTTCCACACATTGACAAATAAATGGTACACTTCCAAAACTACTGAGAAAGGGTGGGCTCACAGCAAAGGGATGCTCTCTGGTGTGGGAGCTTTGAATTTTCTCCTCTTTTGACACGGACTTCATGTAGAACCACAGATAATTACAAATGTAATGTACCATTGGTAAATAGTTTGTATAAATTTCCTGGGCTTAGTGGCTCAGATGAAAATAGGAAAAATAATACTGCTTTTCTTCTGGCTGTTGTCCATTTTGCCAATTGAAATTGAAATCGAAGCTGTCAGAGCTGGGACCGTCTTTGCTATTTTTGTGTACAAGGACTTGCATAATGGGCTTGCAGTCTCAGCTAGGATGCAGAGGCATTGCTGTGCCACAAACATTTAGCAATTATTTACAGTAATTATCCCTTTGTGGAGATACACTTAAACATGGCAAAGATTATTCTGGAAACTAAAAACTTGCTATCAGTTGCGGTTGTACTGAACTGCGTAACAGTGCAAAGTAAAATTATTTTGCTTTACACAATTATTCTTGTAACTAAGGGAACTTCAGAGCAGCTGCTGACTTACTGCTAATTTGTTTGCTAGTTAAATTTTCTGGAAGCACCAAAGAAAATAAGATTTAGGAAACTGGAAAATCAAACTAGGAACATTAATTATTTCTCTCTTTGCTAGTGACATACCCTGCATGCATCAGAAAATAGTTGTTGAAACATCTGAAGTATTAATATAAACAACTTTAATCGAAAATATATCTCATGAGAATTTAGGTTCTTCAGCTGTGGGCTCAGACCTCCAAGATTTTCATACATACTGCTGAGGGCTAGAGCACTGGGACGTACAATCTTCTGTGGTGGATGATGAAATCCTTTCCCTACTGAGCTTGGTAAATGACCAAAGCAGATATGTTCTTGCCCCAAAGATCTTTTTTTTTTTTTTATGAGCATGAAATATGTGGAAAGAGAAAGAGAATTGAAATGTGAGCAGAGCAACAAGGATTTTTTTTAAGAGAATTTTTGCAGCTTGACTCTATTTTCTGATCTTCTCTAATTTTTGTTTGTTCTTCACTGTTGGATTTTTTTAATGTTAAGCCTGATCTCCTAAAGAAGTGAGGCTTGTGAAATTGTACCCACTTTCTCAGTTTGCCTGACTACAATTTCTCAAAGATATTGTGTTTCTGAAAGTTTCAGGAGAACTGGAAAAGTCTGAGAAGAGCCAAGACATCATTTCTGTCCCCTGCAATAGGAAAAGCAGGAACAAGACGAACAACTTCAGTACATGGCAATTGGGATATTTACCATAAAAACACGTCTGGGAAAAGCTCTGTATGTTTGGGCTGGGTGTTTCAAAAGAGCACAATAACACATCTGGATAAGCAGTTTTTTGTTTGTTTGGTTGTTTTTTTTAATCATTAAAGTAACTGGGTTATTTATTTCTTTATTTGTTTGGTTGTTTTGTTTTGTCTTATTTTGTTTAAGCTCATAAATGTTTTGGATCCAATTTCAAGTGAAATTTTAAGTGCTGAACTGCAAAATTCAACAGAGCTCCCAGCAGGAGCTGCTGGGTTCATTGTTGAAAACTCAAGTGTTTCAGACACCTAAGGAGGAGCTGATCTGCTCAGAACAGCTGTTAACATGACCAGATGTCCTCATTAATCTGGAATGTTGGTCCTCATCCTGGCAACCCAAATCTATTTTAAAGCAGATTTTTCCCCACTTTCTTCCTCCATTCCCTTGAAAAGAAAGTGATAGGCATTAGTTCCCAGCTGAACATAACTGAAATTATCTCTGTCATAAAATCCGGTTGAAGAAATATTTCCTCAGAGGGAACTTGGCTCTCACACAGGGGCCCGTATCTCCAGATGAAATCAAGGCTGAAGGCATGCAGTAGATGTCTCAGTGCTGTTGTTCTCTCACATTTGTGTACTTCAGATGATTCTTTTGTAATATCTAAGAAGATATCCAAAAGACTAGTTGCCTAGTGATGCTTTTTCTAATGAAATTCCTCTGGGATCAATACTAGTCATGCATCTAGAAAAAAATGTATCAGTGTTCTGGAAGTAAACCACAAATAAAATTTTTAATAATTTGTGAAGTACTACTGATGAGAGCAGGTCAACCACAATCAGCAATATAAATTAGTTGTTGACTTCAGCAAAGGGTCACTCAAAAAAATCCGCTTTCACATAGGTTATTGCAACATTTTAGAGCTACAGGTAAGGAATTTGCATTATTATCTCTATAGAAATAGGGGATGTGAAACATTGTGAAAAGCATCAAACCATTGAGGTACAACACTGATGAAGAAAGCTAATGCAATTAATGAACACACGATGGGAAATAGAAGAAGGAGAAGGTAATTTTTGTTTTGTAAGCAGCATTATTGAGATGAATATAGGAAGGAGAATCCTCTAAGAAGACTGCACAGGGATCTCTGCAAAATCTGAAAGCTCCAGAAAGGAGCATGAGATGAGGAAAGGGCAAGGGGCTCTTCTCACAGGATTCAGCAAAGGACGTTTTGACTAGACCTGAGAAAATGTTATTTTTTACAGTGGTGGTGACCAAATACAAGTACAAGCTGCCCAGAGAGGCAGTGGGATGCCTGTCCTTGGGTGTATTCAAAGCTCAGCTGGACATAGCCCTGAGCGTCTCCCTCTCCCTTCAAAGGGCACCCTGCCTCAAGTAGGAGCTGGAATGGGGACTTTTGGGGTTCTTCCCTATCACAACGCCTCAACTCTGAACAACTCTGATCACAGGTCTATAAATGTGGGTCAAATGTGGATGTCTACTTGCAAGTGTTTAAATTTTTCGGAAGTAAATTCTACCCTAAAATGCTCCTGAATCTGGTGAAGACTTCAAAAGAGCTGTTACATGGAAGCTGAAGCCAGATAGTCTGGAAATAAGGAGCATATTTTTCACAGGAAAAATGATTACTTCATGGAGTCAATTCACCACGTCTTATACTCTCAGCTGAAAACTGGATTGTTTTAAGGAAAGAAATACATCAATCAATCAATCATTGTTTCTTGGTAACATAGGTACACAGCTAACTCTGACACATGAGCTCAGAGGATACAATTCTGTATGTTTAACTTTTAAATCATTAGTGTAAACACATCGTGGCGGAGTGTCTTTCCACCCAGTAATTTTGTAGTTGCCTTATGCTTTGTAGCATGGTATCTTACATCCCTTTCAAAAAAAACCCCTCCATCTAATACAATTTTGGATATTCTCATTGCTTCAACACACCTCTAATCTTATGTTTTAAGGACAAATAAATTCTTCTCCTCCTTAACCACTTCTACTGATAATTTCTCCAGTTAATTAATGATAAATTATGTCTTGGTGATGGAGCAGCTTGTTCTGGATGCCACCTCCAAGCAATTGGAAAAGAAGAAGGTTATGAGGAGTAGTCAGCATGGATTCACCAAGGGCAAATCATGTTTGACCAACCTGGTAACCTTCTATGATAACATCACTGGCTGGGTAGATGAGGGGAGAGCAGTGGATGTCATCTACCTTGATTTCAGCAAGGCTTTTGACACTGTCTCCCACAACATCCTGATAACAAAGCTGAGGAAATGCAGGATAGATGAGTGGACGGTGAGGTGGGCTGAGAACTGGCTCACTGGCCGATCTCAGAGGGTAGTGATCAGCGGCACAGAGTCCAGCTGGAGGCCTGTAACTAGCGGTGTTCCCCAGGGGTCGGTGCTGGGTCCGGTCTTGTTCAACATCTTCGTCAATGACCTTGATGAGGGGATAGCGTCCACCCTCAGCAAGTTTGCTGATGATACAAA